>JAZGTH010000006.1:430000-542500 GCA_036877525.1 Chromobotia macracanthus
GTGTGTGCGCATTGTACCCAGGATGGCCTGATCCAGGCTGAAATATGCCACAGCCTTCAGGTGAAGCATGGTGAGGTAACCCTGGCAAAATAGAGAGTCATTTACACAAATCTACACAGAGTAAACATGATGTTTACCGTAGGAGTTTAGATTCACTTCATGTCATCTACAAACTCACACACACACAACCATTTCACAACCATCTGGATGTGGTTTAGTCTCCAAATGTGATGGTCTGTGTCACAGTCTTATATAGTTGAGTGCATTTCTGACCTCTAGCCACTCAGTGGCACCAACATTCCCGAAGTCTCCTCCATCCCAGCTAACAAACAGCAGACTGCGTCTTGGTGAAAATCCTGACAACAGTCAAATGTGCTCATACCAAAAGTAAAACCATAGAGACAGTGAATAGTCTTCAATAACATTTACAAATGGCAGAATAATTCCTAATGAGAATTTGGTTGATTTAAAAATGGTCACAGTTGGAATAAATTGCTAATAACAGAAACAAGTAACAAAACTACACAAGGTCAAAGAAACATACAGTAAAATTACATAAAATTCATTACTTGCAAGTAGGATGCATGTCCAGTTAAAAATCTGTTTGTGTGTGTTTATTTACCATTCCCCACCATGTCGCTGAATGTTCTTGCTAGCTCCATCAAGATTGCTGTGCCCACACCCGACTTTACGGCTCCAGGGCCCCAAGAATCCCTCTGGGCCCCAATGATTATATAATGATCTGAGAGAAACAATCAAACACATGAACATCAGCTCACGTCTGTACATTAATCTACCGATCCCGCAATAACACAGCAACAACATTTACTAAAGGTCTGACCGGGTTCAATTTTGCCCTCTATGGAGGCAAAGATGTTGTTGAGCAGGACTGGTTTCATAGTGTTAAACACGCCCAGCTTCACCCGCCGCTCACTGGGCCCCGTGAAGCCCGGACCCAATACACACTGAACGTACGGCAGCCGGCCCTGCCAACCGCGGGGACAATCAACTCCAGACAACTGACTGATAGACAGACACAAACAAAGTATGTTTATCCTAAAGGAGTCTGTTTTCATAAGCATTAACTTCCAGCCCAATCATCAAAACATCTACTTTACTAACATGAGATAAAGTTGATAAAATAATCAAATATTATATAAACTGTAAAGTATTTTGTTGTCACATTTTGAAATGTGACCTGACTCATTTTATTTGATACATACATTTAGAATTCAAGGATCTGTATGAGAGGTTTATTTTCCCAAAAAGGGCAAGAGACTGGACAGACCTTAACAGTTTGGAAGCAACGTTTGCACTGATTGGCTGGGCTGGAATGATTGGCAGGCCAGAGGACTGGGTGGATGGGAACTGGGTGTGGTTAAAGGAGGGAAATCCGGGTGTGAAGGGGTCACCTGAGCCCAGGTGCACCTGTAGTGACAAAGACAATTAGTATCTTCCTGATTTTCAGAAGTTGTGCAGACTACTAACAGTACTAGAGCATCTGGCAGCAAGCCACACCCACTCAGAGGAAATGATGCATGCCGTACGTGTTCAGAGATGACAGCGTTGCTATGGAGCCCAAGTCGCCGTGGATCCTGGGGTACGTCGGCAGGGTCAGGGTAGATGAGAATGCCAACATGCCCCATCTGCTGAGCATGCCACACTTTCTCAGCAAAGCTTACGCCCCCTCCCACCCTTGCTATGGCAATTGACCTGTTGAGGGACACACCCAGTGCCAACAGCTGATCAAAGTCCTCACGCCGGGCGTAGTTCACATACACAACCCCTCCCTGCACAAACACACACATTTACTGCTGTATCAGTGTGTTGTTAACTGTCCCAGAGAAGTGACTTTTGTTGCCATGGTAATGGTTGTGACATTACCGTGACTGTTCCTGTGGCGCTGTAGGCACAGTAACCCTCACTGTCTAAAGGAATCTCTTCAAGTGCTGCCCCCTCGGAATCCACCAACCAGAGAGCGTTTCTCTGCGTCCTTCACACACACACAGGGCAGATGTTTGGTTTGTTTTTTTGTTTCATTGTGTCTGTCACACTGTACTATTTGGCTTTGTATGGTTGTACACTTGCATGTACAGTGTACATGAGTACCAGTGCTGTTTACAACTTTAACTTGGAAATGACTCAAGAAAAGACATAAAACAAATAGAAAGCTCTGTTAAATTTACTTGTACACTCATGTTTCTGGATGCACACAATCACCTGGAGGGGAACTGCAGGGTGGCATAGTGTGAATCCGTCCAGGTGTGGTCCATACGAAGATTCTGGAGGCTTTGCAGGATCTCTCTTGCAATGGCGTTTCCTTCAGAGGAACCCGGAGGATGGGACATCCTGCTCACACGCCTTAACATGTTCACATCAACACTGAGATGTCAAATTCTGCTTCTGTCCGCACAGGTCAAAGATCAGACAGATGTTCTCACCTGAGAGTGTTCTCCATCCTCTCCTCCTGCAGGTATTTCTTCAGCATTTCCCTCAGTTCCGCCATGTACATCACCCCCCCCTCGGCAGAATGGTCTGGTCCAGCAGCATCGCTCAGGTGAATCAGATCTCCCTCCTCCCTGCAGAAGTGGCACATTCCACGGAACGCCACATAACCCAGCAGAAAAGCTGCCATGGAAACCAAACATTAAAGTTATGTTTGAAAGGGAACACTGACAAATGGCTATAATGCATACCACATTTGAAAACAGCATGTGAAGGGTTAAATGTTTCCACATGAAATGTTAAATGTTGTACAGTACACTGTCGATTACACCATCTTGGAAATAACTGCAGTACATTTGACATTTTTAAGTGTTAAAGTGCCTCAACTTTAGAGAACCAAATAATGAGTCAAATAAGGAACAGCGGCACCCATTGACTTCCATTTTATGAACACAAAACCACATTTCTCAATTTAAATGAAATTAGGGTGAGTACAAATGGTGGAAAATTTCTAAATTTTATCTCTATTTTGCGCATTTGATGAGACTTACCAAAAATTAGACAATTTGTAACAATTCACAACTTAATTTAAAGTGTATAATATCAGTACGCACTAGTACCACACATACAGAAAAGTAGCATGTACACACTTTTAAATGTGTGTGCACCTGTGCTGAAAATAAGCAGGGCAATGAGAGTGAGGTAAACAGCCGCTCTCCTGCGATTTGTCTGCCGCCTGACATCCGTGTGTAACGGCACCTCTGACCCCTCCTCTGACTCCAGCTGGACCAGCTTCATTTCAATGTGAGCCAATCGATGCCTGACCCTGCCTGCTTCCTCCACACCTTCATTAGCTTGAGCTCCGCCCCCCACTGTCTGCTCACACACACACACACACACAGTGATGGGCATCTTAACTCAGTATGTTAAAGCTGTGATGTCTTATAATGGAATTAAAGTGAAATCACATGACCTGATGCTCACACACTGAGACTCCACCTCAGAAAAGTTTGACAGCTCAAATCCTGAACATGTTACCACAATAATTCACGAAAGTGCTTTAAAACTTGCTAAGAATTTGCTTTAAAACACTGACAATACTTTAAAGAGCCATGACTTAACACACACATGAATGAATGAATGAATGAATGAATGAATGAATGAATGAAGCTCTTACCTCTGTGATCAATCCAGTGACAGAATCCATTCTCCTTGAACACCTGTCAATAACACAACAAACTCCCTTTATTCACACGTCACACAGACATACAGACACACACACATGCTGAGTATGACACTGAGACACACTCACTGAGACACACTCACTGAGACACACTCACTGAGACACACTCACTGAGACACATACTCACTCACTGAGACACATACTCACTCACTGAGACACATACTCACTCACTGAGACACACATACTCACTCACTGAGACACACTCACTGAGACACACATACTCACTCACTGAGACACACATACTCACTCACTGAGACACACATACTCACTCACTGAGACACACATACTCACTCACTGAGACACACATACTCACTCACTGAGACACAACACTCACTACACTCACTGGGACACACTCACTCACTGAGACACACAGACACACTCACTGCACTGGGACAACAGACACACTCACTGAGAGACACACACTCACTCACTGAGACACACATACTCACTCACTGAGACACACATACTCACTCACTGAGACACACATACTCACTCACTGAGACACACAGACACACTCACTGAGACACACATACTCACTCACTGAGACACACATACACACTCACTGAGACACACATACTCACTCACTGAGACACACATACTCACTCACTGAGACACACATACTCACTCACTGAGACACACATACTCACTCACTGAGAGACACTCACTGAGAGACACAGACTCACTCACTGAGACACACTCACTGAGACACACACACTCACTGAGACACACACTCACTGAGACACACTCACTGAGACACACTCACTGAGACACACACACTCACTCACTGAGACACACATACTCACTCACTGAGACACACACACACACTCACTGAGACACACATACTCACTCACTGAGACACACTCACTGAGACACACATACTCACTCACTGAGACACACATACTCACTCACTGAGACACACATACTCACTCACTGAGACACACATACTCACTCACTGAGACACACATACTCACTCACTGAGACACACATACTCACTCACTGAGACACACACACTCACTCACTCACTGAGACACACTCACTCACTCACTCACTGAGACACACATACTGAGACACACATACTGAGACACACATACTGAGACACACATACTCACTCACTGAGACACACATACTCACTCACTGAGACACACAGACCACTCACTGAGACACACATACTCACTCACTGAGAGACACTCACTGAGACACACATACTCACTCACTGAGACACACATACTCACTCACTGAGACACACACATACTCACACTCACTGAGACACACACTCACTCACTGAGACACACATACACACTCACTGAGACACACAACACTCACTGAGACACACATACTCACTCACTGAGACACACATACTAGACACACTCACTGAGACACATACTCACTCACTGAGACACACATTCACACTCACTGAGACACACATACTCACTCACTGAGACACACATACTCACTCACTGAGACACACACTGACACTCACTCACTGAGACACACACTCACTGAGACACACTCACTACTGAGACACACACTCACTCACTGAGACACACACACTCACTCACTGAGACACACACACACTCACTGAGACACACACACTCACTCACTGAGACACACACACTCACTCACTGAGACACACACACACACTCACTGAGACACACTCACTCACTGAGACACACACTCACTGAGACACACACTCACTGAGACACACCACTGGACACACTCACTGAGACACACAACTCACTCACTGAGACACACACACTGAGACACACACTCACTCACTGAGACACACATACTCACTCACTGAGACACATACTCACTCACTGAGACACACACTCACTGAGACACAGTCACTCACTCACTGAGACACACATACTCACTCACTGAGACACACTCACTGAGACAAACACACTCACTGGAGACACACTCACTGACACACACACTGAGACACACTCACTGAGACACACACTGACTCACTCACTGAGGACACTCACTGAGACACACACTCACTGAGACACACACTGAGACACACATACTCACTCACTGAGACACACATACTCACTCACTGAGACACACTCACTGAGACACACTCACTGAGACACACCCACTGAGACACACCCACTGAGACACACTCACTGAGACACACATACTCACTCACTGAGAGACACACTCACTAGACTCACTGAGACACACCACTCACTGAGACACACAACTACCACTGAGACACACTCACTAGACACAGACACACTCACTGAGACACACACTCACTCACTGAGAGACACACTCACTGAGACACACTCACTCACTGAGAGACACATACTCACTCACTGAGAGACACATACTCACTCACTGAGACACATACTCACTCACTGAGACACACACTCACTGAGACACACACACTCACTGGAGACACACTCACTGAGACACAACACCCTCACTGAGACACACTCACTCACACACACTCACTGAGACACACTCACTGAGACAACACACTCACTGAGAACACACACTCACTGGAGACACACTCACTGAGACACACTCACTGAGACACACTCACTGAGACACACTCACTGAGACACACTCACTGAGACACACATACTCACTCACTGAGACACACTCACTGAGACACACACACACTACTGAGACACACTCACTGAGACACACTCACTGAGACACATCACTACTCACTCACTGAGACACACATACTCACTCACTGAGACACACACTCACTCACTGAGACACACAGACACACTCACTGAGACACACATACACACTCACTGAGACACACTCACTGAGACACACATACTCACTCACTGAGAGACACTCACTGAGACACACACTCACTGAGACACACTCACTGAGACACACAACTCACTCACTGAGACACACTACACTCACTGAGACACAGACACTCACTGAGAGACACACACTGAGACACTCACTGAGACACACACTCACTCACTGAGACACACAGACTCACTCACTGAGACACACACTGAGACTCACTCACTGAGACACACATACTCACTCACTGAGACACACATACACACTCACTGAGACACACATACACACTCACTGAGAGACACACTCACTGAGACGAGACACACTCACTGAGACACACACTAGACACACTCACTGAGACACACCACTGAGACACACTCACTGAGACACACACTCACTGAGACACACTCACTGAGACACACTCACTGAGAGACACACTCACTGAGACACACACTCACTCACTGAGACACACTCACTGAGAGACACACTCACTGAGACACACACACTCACTGAGACACACACACACTCACTGAGACACACACTCACTCACTGAGACACACTCACTGGAGACACACTCACTGAGAACACATTGGGACACACTCACTGAGACACACACTCACTGAGACACACTCACTGAGAGACACACTCACTGAGAGACACACTCACTGAGACACACTCACTGAGACACACTCACTGAGAGACACACAGCACATACACACTCACTGAGAACACACACTCACTCACTGAGACACACATACTCACTCACTGAGACACACTCACTGAGACACACACTCACTGAGAACACACTCACTGAGAGACACACTCACTAGGAGACACACTCACTGAGACACACACCCACTGAGACACACACACTCACTGAGAGACACCACTGAGACACACTGAGACACTCACTGAGAGACACACTCACTGAGACACACTCACTGAGAGACACACTCACTGAGACACACTGAGACACACTCACTGAGACACAGACACACTCACTGAGACCACACACTCACTGAGGACACACTGAGACACACTCACTGAGAGACACATACTCACTCACTGAGACACACACTCACTGAGACACACTCACTGAGAGACACACACTGAGACACACTCACTGGGAGACACACTCACTGAGAGACACACTCACTGAGACACACTCACTCACTGAGACACACACTCACTGAGACACACTCACTGAGAGACACACTCACTGAGAGACTCACTGGAGACACACTCACTGAGACACACATGAGACACACACTCACTGAGACACACTCACTGGAGACACACTCACTGAGAGACACACTCACTGAGAGACACACTCACTGAGACACACACTCACTGAGAGACACTCACTGAGAGACACACTCACTGAGAGACACACTCACTGAGACACACTCACTGAGAGACACACTCACTGAGACACACTCACTGAGACACACTGAGACACACTCACTGAGAGACACTCACTGAGACACAGACACACTCCTGAGACACGAGACACACTCACTGAGACACACTCACTGGAGACACACTCACTGAGACACACATACTCACTCACTGAGACACATACTCACTCACTGAGACACACTCACTGAGAGACACACTCACTGAGAGACACACTCACTGAGAGACACACTCACTGAGACACACAGACACACTCACTGAGAGACACACTCACTGAGAGACACACTCACTGAGAGACACACTCACTGAGAGACACACTCACTGAGACACACTCACTGAGAGACACACACTCACTGAGAGACACACTCACTGAGAGACACACTCACTGAGACACACTCACTGAGACACACTCACTGAGAGACACACTCACTGAGAGACACACTCACTGAGACACACTCACTGAGAGACACACTCACTGAGACACACTCACTGAGAGACACACTCACTGAGACACACTCACTGAGACACACTCACTGAGACACAACTCAGACACACTCACTGAGACACACACTCACTGAGACACACACTCACTGAGAGACACACTCACTGAGACACACTCACTGGGACACACTCACTCACTGAGACACACTCACTGAGACACACATGAGACACACTCACTGAGACACACACTCACTGGAGACACACCTCACTGAGAGACACACTCACTGGAGACACACTCACTGAGAGACTCACTCACTGAGACACACTCACTGGACAGACACACTCACTGAGACACACACTCACTGAGCACACAGACACACTCACTGAGAGACACACACTCACTGAGACACACTCACTGAGACACACACTCACTGAGACACACTCACTGAGACACACCACTGAGACACTCACTGAGACACACTCACTGAGACACACACTCACTGAGAGACACACTCACTCACTGAGACACACTCACTGAGACACACTCACTGAGACACACACTCACTAGGACACACAGACACACTCACTGAGAGACACACTCCTGAGCACACCACTGAGACACACTCACTGAGACACACTCACTGAGACACACACTCACTCACTGAGACACACAGACTCACTCACTGAGACACACATACTCACTCACTGAGACACACATACTCACTCACTGAGAACACACTCACTGGACACACTGGAGACACACACCCACTGGAGACACACCCACTGAGACACACAGACACACCCACTGAGACACACCCACTGAGACACACACTCACTGAGAGACACACTCACTGAGAGACACACTCACTGAGACACTCACTGAGACACTGGACACACTCACTGAGACACACAGACACACTCACTGGGAGACACACTCACTGGAGACACACTCACTGAGGACACTCACTGAGAAACACACTCTATGAGACACTCACTGAGAGACACACTCACTGAGACACACACTCACTGAGACACACACTCACTGAGAGACACACTCACTGAGACACACAGACTCACTCACTGAGAGAGACACTCACTGAGAGACACACTCACTGAGAGACACACTCACTGAGAGACACACTCACTGAGAGACACACTCACTGAGAGACACACTCACTGAGAGACACTCACTGAGACACACGGACACACTCACTGAGACACACGGACACACTCACTGAGACACACGGACACACTCACTGAGACACACGGACACACTCACTGAGACACACGGACACACTCACTGAGACACACGGACACACTCACTGAGAGACACACTCACTGAGAGACACTCACTGAGAGACACTCACTGAGAGACACTCACTGAGAGACACACTCACTGAGAGACACACTCACTGAGAGACACACTCACTGAGACACACTCACTGAGACACACAGACACACTCACTGAGAGACACACTCACTGAGACACACAGACTCACTCACTGAGACACACGGACACACTCACTGAGAGACACACTCACTGAGAGACACACTCACTGAGAGACACACTCACTGAGACACACAGACACACTCACTGAGAGACACACTCACTGAGACACACGGACTCACTCACTGAGACACACTCACTGAGAGACACACTCACTGAGACACACTCACTGAGACACACTCACTGAGAGACACACTCACTGAGACACACCACTGGAGACACACTCACTGAGAGACACACTCACTGAGACACACACTCACTGAGACACACTCACTGAGAGACACACTCACTGAGAGACACACTCACTGGAGACACACTCACTGAGAGACACACTCACTGAGACACACTCACTGAGAGACATCACTCACTGAGACAACACGAGACACACTCACTGAGACACAGAGACACTCACTGAGAGACACACTCACTGAGACACACAGACACACTCACTGGAGACACACTCACTGAGACACACTGAGACACACTAGAGACACACTCACTGAGACACACTCACTGAGACACACCCACTGAGAGACACACTCACTGAGACACACACTCACTGAGACACACTCACTGAGAGACACTCACTGAGACACACAGACACACTCACTGGAGACACAGACACACTCACTGAGACACACACTCACTGAGAGACACACTCACTGAGACACACTCACTCACTGAGAGACACACTCACTGAGACACTCACTGAGAGACACACTCACTGAGACACAAGAGACACACTCACTGAGACACACATACTCACTCACTGGAGACACACTCACTGAGACACACATACTCACTCACTGAGACACACTGAGACACACTCACTGGAGACACTCACTGAGACACACTCACTGAGAGACACACTCACTGAGAGACACACTCACTGAGAGACACACTCACTGAGACACACTCACTGAGAGACACACTCACTGAGAGACACACTCACTGAGAGACACACTCACTGAGAGACACACTCACTGAGAGACACAGACACACTCACTGAGAGACACACTCACTGAGACACACACTCACTGAGAGACACACTCACTGAGAGACACACTCACTGAGAGACACACTCACTGAGACACACAGACACACTCACTGAGAGACACAGACACACTCACTGAGAGACACACTCACTGAGACACACTCACTGAGACACACTCACTGAGACACACTCACTGAGAGACACACTCACTGAGACACACACTCACTGAGAGACACACTCACTGAGACACACAGACACACTCACTGAGACACACTCACTGAGAGACACACTCACTGAGAGACACACTCACTGAGAGACACACTCACTGAGAGACACACTCACTGGAGACACAGACACACTCACTGAGACACACTCACTGAGACACACTCACTGAGAGACACACTCACTGAGAGACACACTCACTGAGAGACACACTCACTCACTGAGAGACACACTCACTCACTGAGACACATACTCACTCACTGAGAGACATACTCACTCACTGAGACACATACTCACTCACTGAGACACATACTCACTCACTGGAGCACACTCACTGAGACACACTCACTGAGACACACTCACTCACTGAGACACACACTCACTGGAGACACACTCACTGAGAGACACACCCACTGAGAGACACCCACTGAGACACCCACTGAGACACATACTCACTCACTGAGACACACTCACTGAGAGACACACTCACTGAGAGACACACTCACTGAGAGACACACTCACTGAGAGACACACCCACTGAGAGACACACCCACTGAGACACACCCACTGAGAGACACACACCCACTGAGACACACCCACTCACTCACTGAGAGACACACTCACTGAGAGACACACTCACTGAGAGACACTCACTGAGAGACACACTCACTGAGAGACACACTCACTGAGAGACACACTCACTGAGAGACACACTCACTGAGAGACACACTCACTGAGAGACACACTCACTGAGAGACACACTCACTGGAGACACACTCACTGGAGACACACTCACTGAGACACACAGACACACTCACTGAGACACACTCACTGAGAGACACACTACTGAGACACACAGACACACTCACTGAGAGACACACTCACTGAGAGACACACTCACTGAGAGACACACTCACTGAGAGACACACTCACTGAGAGACACTCACTGAGAGACACACTCACTGAGAGACACACTCACTGAGAGACACACTCACTGAGAGACACACTCACTGAGAGACACTCACTGAGACACACTCACTGAGACACACTCACTGAGAGACACACTCACTGAGAGACACACTCACTGAGAGACACACTCACTGAGACACACTCACTGAGACACACGAGACACACTCACTGAGACACACAGACACACTCACTGAGAGACACACTCACTGAGACACACTCACTGAGACACAACACACTCACTGAGAGACACTCACTGAGAGACACACTCACTGAGAGAGACACACTCACTGGAGACACACTCACTGAGACACACTCACTGAGACCACACTCACTGAGACACACTCACTGAGACACACTCACTGAGACACACCACACTGGAGACACACCACTGGGACACACACTCACTGAGACACAATCACTCACTGAGACACACACTCACTGAGAGACACACTCACTCACTGAGAGACACACTCACTGAGAGACACACTCACTGAGAGACACACTCACTGAGAGACAGACACACTCACTGGAGCACAGACACACTCACTGAGAGACACACTGAGACACACTCACTGAGACACACAGACTCACTCACTGAGAGACACACTCACTGAGACACACTCACTGAGAGACACACTCACTGAGAGACACACTCACTGAGAGACACACTCACTGAGAGACACACTCACTGAGAGACACACTCACTGAGACACACTGAGACACACTCACTGACAGACACACTCACTGAGACACACTCACTGAGAGACACTCACTGAGAGACACACTCACTGAGAGACACACTCACTGAGAGACACACTCACTGAGAGACACACTCACTGAGACACACAGACACACTCACTGAGACACACACGAGACACACTCACTGGGAGACACACTCACTGAGAGACACACTCACTGAGACACACTACTAGACCACTGGAGACACACTCACTGGGACACACAGACACACTCACTGAGAGACACACTAAGACACACTGAGACACACTCACTGAGACACACTCACTGGAGACACACTCACTGAGACACACTCACTGAGACACACTCACTGAGAGACACACTCACTGAGACACACTCACTGAGACACACTCACTGAGACACACTCACTGAGAGACACACTCACTGAGAGACACACTCACTGAGACACACACTCACTGAGAGACACACTCACTGAGAGACACACTCACTGAGAGACACACTCACTGAGACACACAGACACACTCACTGAGAGACACACTCACTGAGAGACACACTCACTGAGAGACACACTCACTGAGAGACACACTCACTGAGAGACACACTCACTGAGAGACACACTCACTGAGAGACACACTCACTGAGACACACTCACTGAGACACACTCACTGAGACACACTCACTGAGACACACTCACTGAGACACACTCACTGAGACACACTCACTGAGACACACTCACTGAGACACACTCACTGAGAGACACTCACTGAGAGACACTCACTGAGACACACACTCACTGAGAGACACACTCACTGAGAGACACACTCACTGAGACACACAGACACACTCACTGAGAGACACACTCACTGAGAGACACACTCACTGAGAGACACACTCACTGAGAGACACACTCACTGAGACACACAGACACACTCACTGAGACACACAGACACACTCACTGAGACACACTCACTGAGACACACTCACTGAGACACATACTCACTCACTGAGACACACTCACTGAGACACACTCACTGAGACACACTCACTGAGACACACTCACTGAGACACACACTGAGACACACCCACTGAGAGACACACCCACTGAGAGACACACCCACTGAGAGAACACACTCACTGAGAGACACACTCACTGAGAGACACACTCACTGAGAGACACACTCACTGAGAGACACACTCACTGAGACACACGGACACACTCACTGAGAGACACACTCACTGAGACACACGGACACACTCACTGAGAGACACACTCACTGAGAGACACACTCACTGAGAGACACTCACTGAGAGACACTCACTGAGAGACACAGACACACTCACTGAGAGACACACTCACTGAGAGACACAGACACACTCACTGAGAGACACACTCACTGAGAGACACACTCACTGAGAGACACTCACTGAGAGACACTCACTGAGAGACACTCACTGAGAGACACTCACTGAGAGACACTCACTGAGACACACAGACACACTCACTGAGACACACAGACAC
Source organism: Chromobotia macracanthus (assembly GCA_036877525.1). Classification (NCBI taxonomy): domain Eukaryota; kingdom Metazoa; phylum Chordata; class Actinopteri; order Cypriniformes; family Botiidae; genus Chromobotia; species Chromobotia macracanthus. The sequence goes on from JAZGTH010000006.1 coordinate 444,249, forward strand.
ACTCACTGAGAGACACACTCACTGGAGACACACTCACTGAGACACACCCACTGAGACACACCCACTGAGACACACATACTCACTCACTGAGAGACACTCACTGAGACACACTCACTGAGACACACACACTCACTCACTGAGAACACTCACTGAGCACGACCACACACTCACTGAGAGACACACTCACTGAGAGACACACTCACTGAGAGACACACTCACTGAGAGACACACTCACTGAGAGACACAGACACACTCACTGAGAGACACAGACACACTCACTGAGAGACACAGACACACTCACTGAGAGACACACTCACTGAGACACACTCACTGAGACACACTCACTGAGACACACATACTGAGACACACACACTGAGACACACATACTCACTCACTGAGACACACATACACACTCACTGAGAGACACACTCACTGAGAGACACACTCACTGAGAGACACACTCACTGAGAGACACACTCACTGAGAGACACACTCACTGAGACACACAGACTCACTCACTGAGACACACAGACACACTCACTGAGACACACACTACTGAGACACACATACTGAGACACACATACTGAGACACACATACTGAGACACACATACTCACTCACTGAGACACACTCACTGAGAGGCACTCACTGAGAGGCACTCACTGAGAGACACAGACACACTCACTGAGACACACAGACACACTCACTGAGAGACACACTCACTGAGAGACACACTCACTGAGAGACACACTCACTGAGAGACACACTCACTGAGACACACAGACACACTCACTGAGACACACAGACACACTCACTGAGACACACAGACACACTCACTGAGACACACAGACACACTCACTGAGACACACAGACACACTCACTGAGAGACACACACACACTGAGACACACACTCACTGAGACACACACTCACTGAGACACACATACTCACTCACTGAGACACACATACTCACTCACTGAGACACACATACTCACTCACTGAGACACACATACTCACTCACTGAGACACACATACTCACTCACTGAGAGACACTCACTGAGAGACACTCACTGAGACACACATACTCACTCACTGAGACACACATACTCACTCACTGAGACACACATACTCACTCACTGAGACACACAGACACACTCACTGAGACACACAGACACACTCACTGAGACACACAGACACACTCACTGAGACACACAGACACACTCACTGAGACACACAGACACACTCACTGAGACACACACTCACTGAGAGACACACTCACTGAGAGACACAGACACACTCACTGAGAGACACTCACTGAGACACACAGACACACTCACTGAGACACACAGACACACTCACTGAGACACACAGACACACTCACTGAGAGACACAGACACACTCACTGAGAGACACACTCACTGAGAGACACACTCACTGAGAGACACACTCACTGAGAGACACTCACTGAGACACAGACACACTCACTGAGAGACACACTCACTGAGACACACAGACTCACTCACTGAGACACACAGACACACTCACTGAGAGACACACTCACTGAGACTCACTCACTGAGACACACAGACTCACTCACTGAGACACACAGACACACTCACTGAGACACACAGACACACTCACTGAGACACACAGACACACTCACTGAGACACACACTCACTGAGAGACACACTCACTGAGAGACACACTCACTGAGACACACAGACACACTCACTGAGCACTCACTGAGAGACACACTCACTGAGAGACACAGACACACTCACTGAGACACACAGACACACTCACTGAGACACACACACACACTCACTGAGACACACTCACTGAGAGACACACTCACTGAGACACACACACACACTCACTGAGACACACAGACACACTCACTGAGACACACAGACACACTCACTGAGACACACAGACACACTCACTGAGACACACAGACACACTCACTGAGACACACAGACACACTCACTGAGAGACACACTCACTGAGAGACACACTCACACTCACTGAGAGACACACTCACACTCACTGAGAGACACACTCACACTCACTGAGACACACAGACACACTCACTGAGACACACAGACACACTCACTGAGACACACACACACTCACTTACAGACACACACACACTCATACACAAGTTGATTCTGTGTCTGCTGAACAATATCACAAAATATCACATCCAATTACATGCTTTTATTCAGTACAATAAACATTTCTGTAGATTGTTTTTTCATGTGAATGTTACACAGGATCAATAAAGTCAACAAATCTGATGCAACATCAGCCTGTTTGAGCTCATTTCCCATAAATCCCAGCGCTGATGACACAGCTGGTCTATCTCCACCTCTCTTCCTCGTCTAGTCACAAACTCACAGACATGCCCTCATTCTCACCTGACAAGACGTGACATCAATGGAAAATCGCAAAAATCGAGAAACCAGTAACTAACGTAAAGGAACCAAAACCATTACTGCCTACAATGACTGTGCCTGTAGTTCCACTAATGAAACTAACAGCATAGATGTCAGAGGTCAAGGGTCAGGGGTCGAGGGAATGCAGGTGCTCATATACATACACCCTGAACTCACTGGAAGACTCTGGAAAAAACTCATCTAGCACATTTGATCACTTTAAAATAATCTACATGCTCTGAAAGATTAACAAACATTTTAAATTCACAGCATTTCACACACATGCACACACACACTTTGAAAGTCAACATCAATTAAATGCTTTGATCCAAAGTGACTCAAGAGCAGGAGTCAGTGAGGGATCAGGGGTCAGTGAGTGATCAGGGGTCAGTGAGTGATCAGGAGTCAGTGAGTGAACAGGAGTCAGTGAGTGAACAGGGGTCAGTCAGTGATCAGGGGTCAGTCAGTGATCAGGGGTCAGTCAGTGATCAGGGGTCAGTGAGTGATCAGGGGTCAGTGAGTGATCAGGAGTTAGTCAGTGATCAGGAGTTAGTCAGTGATCAGGGGTCAGTGAGTGATCAGGGGTCAGTGAGTGATCAGGGGTCAGTGAGTGATCAGGGGTCAGTCATCAGGAGTCAGTGATTAGCTCTTAACGACCTGGACACACATGAACTGTTATATAAAGGGATGAAGATCCTACACAAACAATCATCCAATGACGAGAAAGTCCTGCAAACAACATGAATAGTGAATTTCTCCCTTGAATCCTGATAACATTAGTTTTGAAATTGTCTCTTTGAAGGTTATTTACTCTATTGCTGCAAGTATTGATTCTTCTAATACACACACACAGTCAAGGACACACACACACACACACACACACACACACACACACACACACACACACACACACAGTAGAGAAATGTGTCTTTGATGAGAGTCATTAACATGAACAAAATTCTCCACAAGATTAAATTAAAATAAGCTCTAATAATGCAAATAAACACTCATCTCACAGTATTAAACGCAGATGTCACAAAACAAACAGGAAATGATTTTTCTGACACTCTGAATCTCACTCAAGCGTGGCTTCACATTCACAAATCACACAAACTGTGACACCATCAACCAAATGTAAACAAGTTTATGAATTGGAACTTAGAATTTAAGCTGTATGAGATTTAAACTCACAGGCGAGATTTATATTAACATATCTGACATACCTCCTGTCCTGCAGTCCTGTCTGTGATCAATGGCCTTCCTGTAAGCTCCACCCCTCTAACAGAGAGATATTAACTAGCTCAGCCCCTTGCATGTTTTCCTATTGTGGGGATGGACTTTAAAGTAAACTACAAGACTTTGACAGAGGTGAGAATTTATTATTTTTATTATTTTATAACTTTTAATATCAAACTTTACATTAGAACATTTCACTTTTTTAAATTTAAAAATGCAATATACAAAAACAAATGAAATCAAAGCTGTGGTTGTGGGTAATACTTCAGATGTTTATTACAAAATAAAACATAATATGAGATATTTTATGATATATGAGATATATCACTGAAAGTATTACACACACAAACAGTGTCAAACTACCTTGCAATGTATGTAGTTCTGCATTTCTCCTTTGATATGTGCAGTGTGTAGCAGGGTGTGTGTATCAGGGTGTGTATCAGGGTGTGTATCAGGGTGTATCAGTCAGTGTGTGTGTGTGGCAGGATGATTGTGTGTGGCAGGATGATATCAGTCAGTGTGTGTGTATCTGTAGACATTGTAACTGGGGCACCGGAGGGAACTTGCTGATGAATTCTGTCGGTCCTCTACACACTTTCCTCAGCTGAGATTTTCCTGAAACACACACAAGCCACAATTATTGCTTAATTTCGCAGCCCCCTGCTGAGAGTGCTGAGACTGATGATGAAAACACCCTCATATAATCTAAGTCAGCTGCTTCCATCATGTTATGCAGTTACGACAGAACTTCAGTGAGACAGCAGGTCAACACTGGCATGCTGCTGGGAGTGTCTCTATACCAGGAGCTGTAAGGATAGAGTGTGTTTGTGTGTGTTACCTGATCTCTGTGCCCGTCGTCGGCAGATGAGGTTAATTTGTCGACACACTGTGTTACTAGAACACAAGCGGCACAAATACTGAACCAGAGAATCCTCAGGGTCAACATCAGACATCTGCACAGACACACAGTGAATGAACATGTGAACATAAATTAAAGTGTGTTAAATGTGTCTACAGTTAAAACACTCACCATTTCACACCCGCGTGTGTACACCCTCACGTGACCTTTGACCCTGACATGTCTCTGAAGCCCCTCCCACTGACCTGCATCCAACATCAGCAGGTTTGAGACAGTGTCCGAAGAAAACCAGACCTGAGCTTCACTAGAACCGTCTTCCACCACGACCCTGAACACACACACACACGTACACATGTAAATCACATCATATTTCTGTTCTTGTGTATAATTATGACTACAGACTGACACAAACTCTAACCCCTGGTTTCACAGATCTCTGTGTGACTGATCTCCATGTCTGATCTCTATTTGACTGACCTTTGTGTGACTGTCCTCTATGTCTGATCAATGTGTGACTGATGTGTGTGTGTGATTCTGTGTATCTGATGTGTGTGTTTGTCTGATGTATGTGTGTCTGATGTATATTAGTTCAGTCTTACACTCACTTGGCTTCAGCCTGAAACACAGTGCAGGTGGAGTCACAGGAAGGATGAGTTCTGCTACAGGACGTCTGCGGGGTCAATGTACAACACACACACAGACACATCAACAGCAGGACAACTCGTTTGTGTGTGACAGAGTATGTGAGTGTGTGTGTATGTGAGTATGGGTGTGGTGGGAGGATGAAGAGAATTCAGTATAAATTAGTAATATAAAGTGTAGCAGACAGAGTTTAAAGTTTGTAATGAGTTTAACACACAGATTGAAGGTGTGTGCATGAAAGCAATGGTCATGTCAATACTTTACTTTGTCCCACTCTCTGCTATTGTGGCTTTAACAAACTCAACACGTCATGATGATATCATCACCTGTCTGAAGACACTCCCACAGAGAGAGCACATCCACTGTAACCTCAGAGACAACACACACACCACGTGACCTTTCACCTGACCCACAATACACTGCTGCATCCTGCCTGATGCCCACTCACTCAAGAGCATCACGGGAGGAGTGCACTGCCCACCTGACCTACAGCAAGAGAGATATAGAGAGAAAAAAGCAAAAGAGAGGCAGAGAGTAAGGGCACAATATATATACACAGACAGAATTGTAGTAAAATATATGAAGAAAGAATAAACTAAATACAAACAATAAATAAAGCTTGTTTTGTTGAATATTAAATCTCTCTCCACAAAAGCTTTTTTTGTTAATGACATGATTACAAATCATAATCTAGATGTGCTCTGTTTGGCTAAAATGAGAGGATTACATTAGCTGAGTCTATCCCCCAAAATTATTGTTATAAGCATGAACTTCACCCAACAGGCGAAGGGGGAGGTCTTGCTGTACTTTATAGGAATATTTTTAAAGAGATCTCATTTCAGACAATTCTTTTGAAGGAATGGTGCTCAATATAACTTCATCTGGTGTAAATGATAAATCGAGTTTGTCATTTCTACCGGCTACTGTCTACAGGCCACCAGACAGACTTCATATTAGAAGTAGTATTAGATCAAGTCTTAATTGTTATGTTAATTTAATAATGAAACAGATGCACTGGTGTTGGCTTTCAAAGACATTTGACACTGTAAGAGGGTTTGACAGCATGTGTCAGGACACACTCATAATCATAATCATACTGTTCCTGTAGCTCAGCTGAAGCATTCCGTTATACAAAATGTATCACTTGAATACACTGTAAGTCACTTTGGATAAAAGCCTCTGCCAAATGCATAAATGTAAATACTGTACATTTAATACTGTCCTGTGGTGTGAATGTTGATGAGATTAATATTCTGCAGCAGAGTAAAGACATTTCAGATCATTATCACGATAACTTCTGCCAGTAAAGATTGTTTGATCAACAATCTACCTGAACTGTCCCAACTAACAGAACAGATAAGTGTGAAAACCTTGACGATGCAACAGAAAGTGTTAACTCTCTCTTTTCTAACACCCTAGACATAGTTGCTCCTCTACACTTTAAGAAGATAAAGGACAGAAGCGTAAAAAAAAAGGAGCATAACTGGAAGCAAACAAAACGAGGTATTCTCTACAGTATGGAAGGAGAGTGTTTCAAATTACAGAAAGGCCTTAAACAAACACAATCCTAGATATCTGATACAGTGTCTAAAGCGCCAATGGCTTCTGACAGTTGTGAATATTATAGCAGTGATGATTTCCTGTTACACAATTACATCAGACAGTGCATCAGTTTACCCAAAGAACAGCTCCAGTCATTCTCTACTAGAAGATAAACTCAAAAATAATTAAATCATCTAAATCAACAACATGTATGCTTGATCCTATACCTACCAGGCTGCTGACAGATCCTCTACATGGTACAAGCTATCAGACCTCTTATAAAAAACAGAATCTTATAAATTACAAACCCATCTCAAATTTACCTTTTATTTTAAAAAAATCGTAAAAAGTTGGTGTCCTCACAAATATATTCTTTCCTGTGAAGAAAAGCTATCTGTGAGGATCTGTGAGGATTTCCAGTCAGGATTTACATCACATCATAGTACAGAGACAGCCTTGGGTTTATCTGAAAGTTTTTCTTTACGTATACATCATTGGAGCTTCAGTTCTCTGCCACTGTCGCCCGGTTGGCTTGCTTACTGGGACTGCTGACATTTAATTTAGCTTAGGGTTTGTAAATTGTTAATATTGTTTTTATTATAATCATCTAAATACAGTCTCAAATACAGCTTGTCGCATCTGAGTGTTGCGTTTTGTAATGCGGCTGTCAACCTGAAATATTAACAGTGTAAATATTGCCAAATGCACTTTGTTCACTAAAGTAGAGATGTAGGCATATTAAATGACTAGTGAAAATGTTTACATCTGTGTTTACAGTTTTTTCACCACTCTGGCTGGACGCAGTTATTTTGTTCCATCCTTTTTTCTTTTTGGAAGAGCATTGTTTTTGCATTGATCACATTCCTCTTAATCATTGTTTAGCATTGTTTTTGTTCCATTATTTTCAATCATTTTAAAAAGTGATAAATTATGAAAATTAATAAACAATTGCTGTTTGGGTGTGTTGGGGGGGGGCATTCAAAAGGGATGGGGGGCTGGATCAAAAGGGATGCCCACTGTCTTTGACTTTGAAAAGCCCTGTTCTAGAGAAGACAACCATTAAATCATTGACGTGTATTCATGTAGCAGATGTTTTTGATGTACAGAGATTTACTTGAGAAATATCACAAACTGTTTGTCAGAAGAGCAACAATGAATGAAATAAAACAACAGATGATGATCTTACTGTGAGCCAACTGACCCCAGACCAGTGACAGTCACACAACTGATGGGCAGAGAACGACAATACACGTTACTCGCTCTGAAACACACACACACACCATGTGAGAGATCCCAAGTTTATTATCAGTAAAAACATCCTTAAATCAATTAAAAACTCAAATAAACTAATAATTGCTCCTAGACTTACTTGGACACTTTGCGCTGGACGTCCTGCAGTACGACAGTCGCCCCTTTCAGGAGACCAGGTATGTACAGCCCACATGAAAGATCCAAATACACCTGGATCATGTGACCTGGAGACTCATGATCCTGAAGAGTCAGACGGACCCTCAGATTCTCCTCCACATCCGCATCTTCAAACAGAAAGAGATTTCTGACACACTGATCTGATCGGATTCACTCCATCAGATTTCAACAAACATCAACATCACCAATCTGCTGTAATTAAAAATAAAGACACATTTCACAGATAATACATTCTCAAATTCATCGTTCAATGCAATTTTTAACTTGAAGTTGTTCTATTCAGAATATAATTTGTAATGAAAACACAAGCATTTTTGCTAGTGGTCTCAGACTTTTGAGCCCCACTATATAAAGACACCAGCCATTTGTAAGTGACGTAGGAGGTGGGGCCATACCTTTAGCAGCAGTCACTGATTGGATATTGGGTTTTGTTCCTGTTTCTTCATGTAAAGTGATTCGCTGAGAAATAACTCCATAAAAAGAGACAATGTCAGAGGCAGAGCTGTGAAATCAAAACAAACCAATGTTATACATTATAGGCTAAATAACATTAATTCACATCTCAGAAATCCAAATATAATTAAGAATGACAGATGTAATCTGTGAAGAGCCACAAATGTTATAATACATAAGTATGAAAACACAACAGTACCTGGAGTGAAGAACTTTAGAAACACTCATCAGGGCTGGAACATCTGACTAAGTGCACAAAACACAGATGAGTGTGTGTAGCTGTGTGTGAGACAGTTGTTTTGTGTGTGTGTGTGTTTGTGTACCTGTGTGTCAGGCAGTGTCACTGTCAGTGTGTGTGTGTAGCTGTGTGTGAGGCAGTTGTTGTGTGTGTGTGTGTGTGTGTCAGGCAGTTGGTCTGTCAGTGTGTGTGTGTGTGTAGCTGTGTGTCAGGCAGTTGGTTTGTCAGTGTGTGTTTGTGTACCTGTGTGTCAGGCAGTTGGTCTGTCAGTGTGTGTGTGTGTGTAGCTGTGTGTGAGGCAGTTGTTCTGTGTGTGTGACAGTGTGTTTGTGTACCTGTGTGTCAGGCAGTTGGTCTGTCAGTGTGTGTGTGTGTAGCTGTGTGTGAGGCAGTTGTTCTGTGTGTGTGACAGTGTGTTTGTGTACCTGTGTGTCAGGCAGTTGGTCTGTCAGGTGTGTGTTTAGCTGTGTGTGAGGCAGTTGTTCTGTGTGTGTGACAGTGTGTTTGTGTACCTGTATGTCAGGCAGTTGGTCTGTCAGTCTGTGTGTGTGTAGCTGTGTGTGAAGCAGTTGTTCTGTGTGTGTGTGTGACAGTGTGTTTGTGTACCTGTGTGTCAGGCAGTTGGTCTGTCAGTCTGTGTGTGAGGCAGTTGTTCTGTGTGTGTGTGACAGTGTGTTTGTGTACCTGTGTGTCAGGCACTTGGTCTGTCAGTCTGTGTGTGTGTAGCTGTGTGTGAGGCAGTTGTTCTGTGTGTGTGTGTGACAGTGTGTTTGTGTACCTGTGTGTCAGGCAGTTGGTCTGTCAGTCTGTGTGTGTGTGTAGCTGTGTGTCAGGCAGTTGTTTTTTTGTGTGTGTTTGTGTACCTGTGTGTCAGGCAGTTGTTTTTTTGTGTGTGTTTGTGTACCTGTGTGTCAAGCAGTTGGTCTGTCAGTGTGTGTGTGTAGCTGTGTGTGAGGCAGTTGTTCTGTGTGTGTGTGACAGTGTGTTTGTGTACCTGTGCGTCAGGCAGTGTCACTGTCAATGTGTGTATGCGCCATTGGTTCTTCATCAGGAGGGTGGGGCTACTGAGCAGTTTCACTCCACCTCTCACTAAAACACCTTCAACTTTCAACACACTCACATCCTGACAGATAAAATGTAAACAGTTTCAGAATCACAAGCTTCAATCTGATTGGCTGGCTTTGTGCTTGTGTGTCTGTGTGTGTATAGTACCTCAGTGTTCAGTGCAATTAATCTGTAAACGTATCCAGAATGCAGAACTGGGAACCATCGAACACACATATCAACAAAGTGCAGGTCAATCTGTAAGACACACATACACACACACACACCATCATGCATCACGCATCATGCATTACGCATCAGCAGAATTAAAATACTCAATACTGCAATTCACATTAACTGTGTCTTAATCCAGAGAGACTTTTAAATCAGACCATTATTCTGTTCTCACAAAATTACAGCCAATGGCATGCCAATGTAACATTTGCAGTACTCAGGTCTCTAGAGACTGTGTCACTAGATAATGTTTGATGTATGTAGATTGATTGTGATGCCAGAAAAGAGTCTTTAAGACATCAAGGCATGATTTTCTATAAAGATGATCGCATTCTTCATGTGAAACTAGACTGAGGACCAATGATATTTTACTGTGGGCAGAGCTACCTGACACAATAAGATAAAAAAAAAAAGTGACAGACAGGAAGTTTTGTACAGTGCTGTCTTGATTACAAAATGCAAGAGATGGGATTTATTGCCTGATGCTTTGTCGTTTGCTTTGGACACAGTGTACAGTCAAGCAAGACGTTTGAAATATCTGATTCTGACCACTTTGTTTTGTCCATCCATCTCTCTCTCCTGCATCCTGCGGTTTTTTGGATCCTCGTTCCAGCCCTGAATTTCTCCCAGACACGTCACTCTGGCCACAAACCCTAGCTGGAGTCCGTGAGCGTCACTAGATGCCGAACAGTTTCGAAACATCACACCTTGCTTGGACTGTAACCTGAAGATCAGACTCACACACGGGGCAGAGGGTGCAGGGATCAGAGGTCGTTTAGTTTGACCTACACCGTCATCATCCTCTCTGCTTCTCCTGACAGTGTTTCTTTTGCTCAGCATCTCTCCCTCACAGGTTTTCTCTCGATTTTCTGGTCTGTGGGTCTGAACTCTCTTCCCCTCCGTCAGTCTGACGCTCATGGCAGCAGACGGACTGATCACAATCAGATCATCGACACAGAACTGAAGATAAACCCTGAAACACACACACAAACACATAGTTTAACTGCAGTGTTTGTGTGTCTATCTGCAGCGTTTGAGTGGTGTGTGTGTGTGTGTGTGTGTGTCTATCTGCAGCGTTTGAGTGTGTGTGTGTCTATCTGCAGCGTTTGAGTGTGTGTGTGTTCACCTGCAGCGTTTGAGTGTGTGTGTGTTCACCTGCAGCGTTTATGTGTGTGTTCACCTGCACGTTTGTGTGTGTGTTCACCTGCAGCGTTTGAGTGTGTGTGTGTTCACCTGCAGCGTTTGAGTGTGTGTGTGTTCACCTGCAGCGGTTGAGTGTGTGTGTGTTCACCTGCAGCGGTTGAGTGTGTGTGTGTTCATCTGCAGCGGTTGAGTGTGTGTGTGTTCATCTGCATTGTTGAGTGTGTGTGTGTTCATCTGCATTGTTGAGTGTGTGTGTGTTCATCTGCATTGTTGATGTGTGTGTGTTCATCTCAGCTTATGTGTGTGTTCACCTCAGCATTATGTGTGTGTTCACCTAGCATTTGTGTGTGTGTTCCCTGCACGTTGTGTGTGTGTTCACCTCTATGTGTGTGTTCATCTCAGCGTTTGAGGTGTGTGTGTTCATCTGCAGCGTTTGATGTGTGTGTTCATCTGCAGCGTTTAGTGTGTGTGTTCATCTGCAGCGTTTGAGTGTGTGTGTGTCTATCTGCAGCGTTTGAGTGTGTGTGTGTTCACCTGCAGCGTTTGAGTGTGTGTGTGTTCACCTGCAGCATTTGAGTGTGTGTGTGTTCACCTGCAGCATTTGAGTGTGTGTGTGTTCACCTGCAGCATTTGAGTGTGTGTGTGTTCACCTGCAGCATTTGAGTGTGTGTGTGTGTTCATCTGCAGCTGTTGAGTGCGTGTGTTTATCTGCATTGTTGAGTGTGTGTGTTTATCTGCATTGTTGAGTGTGTGTGTGTTCATCTGCAGCATTTGAGTGTGTGTGTGTTCATCTGCAGCATTTGAGTGTGTGTGTGTTTATCTGCATTGTTGAGTGTGTGTGTGTTCATCTGCAGCATTTGAGTGTGTGTGTGTTTACCTGCAGTGTTTGTGTGTGATGTAATTTGGCTGATCGAAATGTTTCCAGGATGGGAAATGTGTCTTCATGAATCTCTCCATTACTAAAGTACAGCGCTTCACACACACCAGACAACCTGAACACACACCAATGTGAAACTAAAGGTCAAACATATAAACTGTAATACAGAGGTTTAACTGTTTTCAGAAAAGAGCAATATTATATAAAACAAAAAACAGTATGAATATACTCATAACATATTTATAATTACAGTAAATAATTATTTTACACAATTCAGTAGTGTAGATCCAGAAAAACTTGATTTTGTCTTTCTGACATTACACCAATGAAACAGACAGCAATGATGTGTGTGTCTCTGTGTGTGTGTGTATGTGTGTGTGTGCGAGCGTGTCTACCCAGCCAGGTGGTGCTAATGTTTGAGGTTCTGACTCCTGATTGGTGGGTCCCCACACACACACAGTCAAGGGTTTGCGTCTGGTCTCTGAGCTGCAGGGTGGTGTGGGCGGAGCTCAGCTCTAGAACCCCCATTAACAGAACCGGCTGTGAATGAGCTGCAGCGAGGGGGACGGTGTGAGCAGACCAGGCCAGCTCTGCGCTGAGTTCCACTCCGGTCATGTGACTGGCAGATGGCGGAAGAAGAGATGAGAGAGAGAGAGATGCCCACACCTCACTGCTCATCCAGTCACACACCTGTCTCACTGACCACAACTCCACAGATGGCCAACACACACAGTACTGACAGACAGACAGAGAGAGGAAACACATTTAAAGTCAAGACATTAATTTTCTGTTTTTTTTTAAATTCCGTTTTTAAATTTATTTATGCAATGATTATAGGTTAGTGTAATTTACAATGGTCACTGGAGTTTGTGTGTGTGTTACTGTGGTTATTGGAGTGTTACCGTGGTTACAGGACAGTGATGGGGATCATGCAACATCTCTCTGTAGATGTCTCTCTTTCTGTTGGTCTTCTGTTCAGCGTCACACACAGAGTCCAGCAGTCGCCCAGCAACCACACATACACGCTCCTCTCTCACCCAGCGTGGACACAATCTGGCATACACATACACATCATTACTGTACTCTTAGATGAGATTTATTAAATTACGATGAAAACAGAATCCTAATGTTAGAGTGAGCTGTTCCTTGAACACTGTGAGCAGTGATGATGTCATGATTCTGATGTATGGGTGAGCTGTTCCTTGAACACTGTGAGCAGTGATGATGTCATGATTCTGATGGCTGTTCCACTGAAACCGGTAGAATGCGGTTTGTTTGGAACTGCTGAGAGCTACACAGGCCATGTGACTGCATGGCGGCGGGATCAGAGTGTGCCGCAACTCTCTTTTTCAATGGCTCTGGGTGAGCTGTTCCTTTAAGACTTCTGATGTCTTACCTCTCTGTAATGATGCTCTGACAGTAACAGAGCCAAAGATACTGTGAGATGGACAGATTTCTCTCCAAAAGGTGGCGCTGCAGTGTTCTGCATGATGACCCTAACACCTCCGGCTGTGAACTCAAGTGGCTGAAGGCGGTAATCTGCATGCTGGAGCGCAAACACGCACAAAGAACCACGTCCGGTGCAAATGGGGATGGGCGATACAGGAAGTGGATGTTGTGCAGCTAAAGAAGAGAGTTAGGGTTATAGTTTAAAAGATGCTCAGTTCACATGATCCTTATTTGTTTTAGGTAGTAAAGGCAATTTCAGAAAGGCTAGCAATAGCAAGCAAGTTTAAAAAGCATAAAAACCCGCCCTCCCATTAGAGCGCTCTCCAAAGCCATGCCTCCTCCAATACGTAAATGCATAGACAGTTTGACAGGCAAGTAGGACATCCAACCATGGATTGTGGCCAAATGCAATGATTGGATGAATATTTTATGGTCCTGCACCTTCCACAGATGATGTATTCATATATAAATATATTTAGATCACTGATTACTATCAGGATGTGAAGAGACTTTCAACCAGCATAACGAAAAAAGTGTCTGAAGAAAAAAAACAAAAATCACCCACCTGCCTTTAAATCTTTAGGACTGATTAAATGTTTAGTGATTAAGAATTATGTTTACGCTGCTTTTTCACAAACATCAGATCTGTGTGATCAAGCAGTACAGTAAATATCATAGTATTTATTGAGGATGTGACTTTTGTAAAAATCTGATTTATAGCTGTTTTATGTTGTAACTTTTTTTGCCCCTTAAAAAGTATAAAAATGCTGCCAGTGAGAACAAATTCAACATGTCTGTCTGATCTACAGAATGCTGAATCTGCATTAGAAATAACCTGACATGACACACCACCTGTGATGACACTCACCTGAACCTCTGTCCCTGGTCTCAGGCCACCAACCCATTTCTGAACCGGCTGATAGGCCAGACAAAGTCCCACCTTCCCATCAATTTCATAAAGCCCTGCCTCTACGTGCAAGATCTTTGTTATCAAACCCTATCAATCAAAAACAATCTGTTACCACAGCAACAGGGTCACAGCACAGGTCAAAAGTCACAGACGCTCAATTAAGGGTACATTTTTCTTTGAACAAAATCACGAAGATAAGCGGACAAGAGAAGACTAAACGCCCATTACAATGCTAATACAGATTAAAAACAGGTCTATATATTAATAGTATCTTACATATAGCAAAATCTGAAGTACAGACCTTATAGCTGATGAGTGTGGAGTGTTTAATTCTCAGTGCAGTGGAGCTTGATGCTGTACGTGAGGACAGCCATGTCTCAGGAGTGTGTGAGTCTGTGTGTGGGTCAGGAGCGTGTGAGTCTCTGTGTGTGTGCACGTTAGGAGTGTGTGAGATTGTGTTTGTATGTGAGTCTCTGTGTGGGTGTGTGTCAGGAGCGTGTGAGTCTGTGTGTGCATGTGAGCGTGTGTGTGTCTGTGCATCAGGAGTGTGTGAGTCTGTCTGTGTGTGTGCGTGAGTTGTATGTGAGTCTGTGTCCATCATCTGTGTCTCTGGATCTTCTAAGTTCTCTTGTGGCTGTATGTGTGGATGGAGGCGGGACTGAGCAGTGACTGACAGCACACGATGCCCTGCCCATCCTCTCAGAGAACACACTCGCAAGGCTGATATGCAAATATGCTGACCCACACAAACACACTGCCGCCAGTACTGATGTTTGAGCTCCTGAGGGACATACAGAACTGATGCCATCAACAGAATACATATGAAGATCAGACATAAAAAATTTTGGAGAAAAAACTCTGAGTCTCATAAGCAGGATTGTGTGTGTTATTTTATAGTTTAATGACTTTAATATTATTTCAAATGTGAAAAATAAAGAAAGAGCAGGTGCATGCAAACCTTTGACGGACACTAAAAATAAAACAATTATTTGTATTGTTATGAGGTGGACTGCAGGGATGAACCAATGTCCGCTGTTTCCTTATGCTGTTTTGACATAGCACTTACTTCAGACATGCCCTTAAACCTTCAGTGTGGTAAAGAGCATTCCACACACACACTCACTGTGATGAGTACAGGGGCTGTAGAATCACCCTCACTAAGAATGAGACAGAAGAATCTTCTCCCAGAGACCAACAACAGAGGAGAAATTGCCTTCACCTGTCCACTGACACACACAAACACCTGAGCCCCACACCTGAGAGAGAGACTCGTCTTTTACTTTGTCAAAGCATGCTAACATTAAAAACACAGTCTGTAGGTGAAACATGCATTAACACAAACATTTAAAATATGCTACTATGAATGTACAATCACATCACTTAAAGACAGGGAATTTTAGAAAGGCTAGCATTAGCAAGCTAGCTTTGAAAGCATAAGATCCCGCCCTTTTGAGCACCTCCAAAGCCATGCCTCCTCCAGCAATAGGACATCCAATCATTGGATTGGGACCAAATACAATGACTGGACAAACATTTTACTGTCCTATGCCTGTCCTGTAGCTACTATGTTTGTAGGTTATTTTAGTGCACAGCATTGCAGTGAACAGCATTGCACAGATGTTTTACAAACACATTCATTTTTAAATATATGTATGTAAATAATTACACAGGCAGAAATAAGCAGGAGTATTGCTGTGAGACAGCTGAGAAACAGCGACTGTCACCTCGGCCTCAGAAGTTCAGCCACTCTCCTTACGCCCAAGGCCTCTGTCAGGGATCTTCCAGGGTCAAAGGTCATGGGCTCAGGGATCACACAGACTGGAGGGTCAATCAGCTCTAAGTAGCCTTCTACTGTCTCTCCTCCTGCAGGTGAATTGTGGGGGATGTAGTTCCATGTGGGAAAGAGCATTAGCCTGCCCATCCACAGAGGTGACGACTTCAACATCTACATGAACACAAACAAAGCTATTAGCCAACCAAAATCCATGAAGCAGGGACGCTGTGTACAGAGCAGTTTACACAGAGCATGTGTTACAATCTTTAGATCTTATCACTTACAGGCGCATTAAAAGTCAGAAATGACAAACCCCCCACACACTGCATAGCTCAATTCAAGACAGCTTTCCTACAGCCTCCTGTTTCCTCACCTCACAGGGCACGCTGCCTCCCGCATCTCTCACCCACCACACCCCGTCACTCACTCCAGCAGTCTGGCCATCACACAGGTAGCCTATCAGAAGAAGGTTGTCACGCGGCAGTGCTCTGTAATTGGGCACCACTTGCTCCGCCCTTTGCGCTTGTTCCTTGTAGTGGCTGGAGCTCCAGTTGAGGCTGCTGCAGCAGGCGGTGCGCTGCTGAGCCCTTAACTCTGACAACGACACAAACCTAACAAGAAATAAACAGAATCACACTGCAGACACAGTGTAGTACAGCATTCTGAACACTGCCTGTGTTTTGAGTGCAATACTGAGGGCTGGATATGACTGGGATGTAGCTGACCTGTAACTAACAGGTAGAGAGGTGACCTCTGACCCCATGACTCTTTGAACCTTAGACAGCACAGCAAAGGTTAGCTGCTCCACAGACAAACTCACTGAAGAGCTGATGAGAGGATACAGTTGCTGTCTCACTCCTTTAAACACATCAGACAGCCAGCACTGCTCCTGAAACACACACACACATCACAAACACTCTAAATATCAAATGAACCAACACTGCACTCCTGTATGTATATACATAGAATATATAACAGGGGAGACAAAGGCAGCTAAAGTACATAGGATAAATGACTTAACACCATAAATGAACAATTTAAATGCTAAAGCAACTTATCTGTTATATACATCATACTATATGTAAGTAACACTATATATGCCGGACTGATAATGTGACAACAGCCAGTCGTACCGATCTGCTGCGGTTTTTAAAGTGCTGCAGAAACTCCTCCATTTGTCTTTATCAAGAGTCGCGTCGCTCTGACGCTCTGTATGAGAAATATAAACAGGAGCGACACCTCTTCTTCACTGAGTGCGTGTGACGTAAAGGCGTCACTGTCCCTCCACCAATCAGTGTCTCAGAGACCTCCAGCGGCGTCGGGCGATTGGACGGATATGAAAATGGACCAATCATTTGCCGAACCTGCCACGGCTCCGCCCGTGAGACGTGTGACGTGTGTGTGACGTAGAGGAGAGACGCGCAGAGACGCGCGGGCGGTGTGGACGACATTTAAATCTTGACATTTTGACGTATTTCCGGCGTACGTTCGTTTATTCTCCCCAAACGTTTATATAACGTTACATGTATGACGTTCACTCACTTCCGGGGCTCGTGCGGTCGGTGTGCGCGCGCAGTGATTTATGTGTGTGGGGTTCGAGCGGGATGAGAGGGGGAGGGGCTGGCCGCGGAGATTCGGCGGGAAAAGAACACGGGAATCTTTGTTCGGCGCAATCAGGACGGAAATGTTCCCTGAATGTTTCTAAATGTTTCTGAATGTTCCCTAAATGTTCCCTGAATGTTTCTAAATGTTTCTAAATGTTCCTGAATGTTCCTAAATGTTTCTAAATGTTCCTGAATGTTCCCTGAATGTTCCTAAATGTTCCTGAATGTTCCCTGAATGTTTCTAAATGTTCCTGAATGTTCCCTAAATGTTCCTGAATGTTCCCTGAATGTTTCTAAATGTTCCCTGAATGTTTCTAAATGTTTCTGAATGTTCCCTGAATGTTTCTAAATGTTTCTGAATGTTCCCTGAATGTTTCTAAATGTTCCTGAATGTTCCCTAAATGTTCCTGAATGTTCCCTAAATGTTCCCTAAATGTTTCTAAATGTTCCTGAATGTTCCCTAAATGTTCCCTGAATGTTTCTAAATGTTCCTGAATGTTTCTAAATGTTCCTGAATGTTCCCTGAATGTTTCTAAATGTTTCTGAATGTTCCCTGAATGTTTCTAAATGTTCCTGAACGTTCCTAAATGTTCCCTGAATGTTTCTAAATGTTCCCTGAATGTTTCTAAATGTTTCTGAACGTTTCTAAATGTTCCTGAACGTTCCTAAATGTTCCTGAACGTTCCCAAATGTTCCTGAACGTTCCCTGAATGTTTCTAAATGTTCCTGAATGTTCCCTGAATGTTTCTAAATGTTCCTGAATGTTCCCTGAATGTTTCTGAATGTTCCTGAATGTTTCTAAATGTTCCCTGAATATTCCCTGAATGTTTCTGAATGTTCCCTGAATGTTTCTGAATGTTCCTGAATATTCCCTGAATGTTTCTAAATGTTCCCTGAATGTTTCTGAATGTTCCCTGAATGTTTCTAAATGTTCCTGAATGTTTCTTGAATTGTTCTGAATATTCCCTGAATGTTTCTAAATGTTCCTGAATGTTCCCTACATATTCCCTGAATGTTCTCACGAGGACCAGCGTGATCTGTTCGTTGTCGATGTGCATTTTAATTATTTGCTTCTTAATGACGTTCTTGGATTTATTTCTTCGTAGACCGTTGTTATTATTATTCAGTGCACGTTACACTTACAAGAGCTCTAATTCTGAACGCCACGTGTTTTCATAGCATGAGTTTCTATGCGCTCATGACGCTTCTGTTGTGATCTTGATTAGTTGGACAGTCATGGTGAAGGGGGACATGAATAAACCCAAAGGGAAGACGTCTGCGTACGCTTTCTTCGTACAGACCTGCTGTGACGAGCACAAGTGCAAGAGCCCCGACGTGCCTGTCCACTTCTCCGAGTTCTCCAAGAAATGCTCGGAGAGATGGAAGGTGAGTGCTCGATTCCAGCTGGCGTCCACACACATACACACCTCAGCTGTGGTTCTTATGATGGTGTGTTGTGTGCAGGCACTGAGCACTTCAGAGAAGAGCAGGTTTGAGGACATGGCCAGAGCGGATAAAGCTCGATATGACAAGGAGATGAAGAATTATGTGCCACCCAAAGGTGTCGGCAAGAAGGGCAGAAAGAAGAAAGACCCTAATGCCCCGAAAAGACCCCCGTAGGTTCCCACTGATGCCCCTCCAGCTGTTAATATTTGAAAGACTTGGTTTTAGCATTTCTTACAAGCAGGCCAGTTTCACAGACACTTAAGTCCAGTCGCAGATTAAAATGCATGTTTGAGCTGTCTTATAGTGACATATCTTTAAATATATCAGTACCATTGTCTTGAGATGAACAGCAGTAATGTTCTTCTGATGTATGTTATAAAATGGCCTTAAATGGCCTGATTTAACCAGGACCTCCTCCAGGTGTAGTCTAAACCCGTCTGTAAAACAGGCCTTGATGTTTGGTAACACGTGTTGCTATGAATGTTCTTTCTGTGTAGATCGGCATTCTTCTTGTTTTGCTCGGAGTTCCGGCCCACAGTGAAGAGCGAGAACCCCAATCTGTCCATCGGTGAGATTGCAAAGAAACTGGGCGAGCTCTGGTCCAAACAGAGCAGCAAAGACCGTGCACCTTATGAGCAGAAGGCCGTGAAGCTGCGTGAGAAGTATGAGAAGGTGAGGAGACGAGAGCAGATAATGGCTGCATGTGTTTGACTTGTTCGACTTGATCGCGTGTGTCTGTTCACAGGACGTTGCGGCGTACCGCACAGGGGGCGCAGCTGCTAAGAGGGGGCCAGGAAGACCCGCAGGCTCCACTAAAAAAGCCCAGCCAGAGGCTGATGATGACGACGATGATGATGATGAGGAAGAGGAGGATGACGACGAGTAGAGTGTTTGTAATGCGGCATCATGGATGTTTTGCATTTTTTAAATCTCGTAAAAACTTGTTTTTACTTAAGCAACAATTAAAGTGTAAAATGTTATTTTAGGTTTACTTTTTATTTTTATACACATTTAGCAGTTGGTCCAAAAATGTTGAGAAATGCTTTTTGTAATAATAAATATGGAAGATTTTTAAACTGTCTGATTTGAGTTTATTGAAAGTGTTGAAAAACTTGGTGAAAGTCAGAAAATACCTTCATATTTAAGTAAACAGTGAGTGTACTCCACTTACAGTGAACACACATCCAGGTGAAGTGTCACAGAGATGAAGGCAAAGCTGATAAAGATGTGGACGGGTCTCTTTACCTCCATTTGTGGTCAAACTGCAGTGCCTGTTTGTGGGCTTTGTTGCTTCTGATGTTTGGAGACTGACTGAACTTACAACCATGTAGAAATTCTGTTTCTACTAAAGTCAGTTGATGAGACCATTCATTCATTTACTCACCCATGAGTGGTGAAGAATGCAGTGACTATTAAATCCAGTTCACTTGTCCTTGATCTTCAATTAGAACGTTTAAGAATTAAAAAGTCAACTCTTAAGTTATACAGATGCTGAAATAGAAAGAACAAGAAGCAGGAAATTGTGATGGTCAGCACAAACTCAACCTGTGACTCAGCACAAACTCAACCTGTGACTCAGCACAAACTCAACCTGTGACTCAGCGCAAACTCAACCAGTGACTCAGCGCAAACTCAACCTGTGACTCAGCGCAAACTCAACCTGTGACTCAGCGCAAACTCAACCTGTGACTCAGCGCAAACTCAACCTGTGACTCAGCGCAAACTCAACCTGTGACTCAGCGCAAACTCAACCTGTGACTCAGCGCAAACTCAACCTGTGACTCAGCGCAACTCAACCTGTGACTCAGCGCAAACTCAACCTGTGACTCACGCAAACTCAACCTGTGACTCAGCGCAAACTCAACCTGTGACTGAGCGCAAACTCAACCTGTGACTGAGCGCAAACTCAACCGTGACTCAGCGCACTCAACCTGTGACTCAGCGCAAACTCAACCTGTGACTCAGCGCAAACTCAACCTGTGACTCAAAAGCGCAAACTCAGCCTGTGACTGCGCGCAAAACTACACTGTGACTAGCGCAAACTCAACCAGTGACTCAGCGAAACTGTGACTCAGCGCAAACTCAACCTGTGACTCAGCGCAAACTCAACCTGTGACTCAGCGCAAACTCAACCTGTGACTCAGCGCAAACTCAACCAGTGACTCAGCGCAAACTCAACCTGTGACTCAGCAAACTCAACCTGTGACTCAAACTCAACCAGTGACTCAGCGCAAACTCAACCTGTGACTCAGCGCAAACTCAACCAGTGACTCAGCGCAAACTCAACCTGTGACTCAGCGCAAACTCAACCTGTGACTCAGCGCAAACTCAACCTGTGACTCAGCGCAAACTCAACCTGTGACTCAGCGCAAACTCAACCTGTGACTCAGCGCAAACTCAACCTGTGACTCAGCGCAAACTCAACCTGTGACTCAGCGCAAACTCAACCTGTGACTCAGCGCAAACTCAACCTGTGACTCAGCGCAAACTCAACCTGTGACTCAGCGCAAACTCAACCAGTGACTCACAAACTCAACCTGTACTCCGACTCAGCGAAACTAACCGTGACTCAGCGCAAACTCAACCTGTGACTCAGCGCAAACTCAACCTGTGACTCAGCGCAAACTCAACCTGTGACTCAGCGCAAACTCAACCTGTGACTCAGCGCAAACTCAACCTGTGACTCAGCGCAAACTCAACCTGTGACTCAGCGCAAACTCAACCTGTGACTCAGCGCAAACTCAACTATGACTCAGCGCAAACTCAACCTGTGACTCAGCGCAAACTCAACCTGTGACTCACGAAACTCAACCTGCGCAAACTCAACCTGTGACTCAGCGCAAACTCAAACTAGCGCAACTCAACCTGTGACTCAGCGCAAACTCAACCTGTGACTCAGCGCAAACTCAACCTGTGACTCAGCGCAAACTCAACTGTGACTCAGCGCAAACTCAACCTGTGACTCACGCAAACTCAACCTGTGACTCAGCGCAAACTCAACCTGTGACTCAGCGCAAACTCAACCTGTGACTCAGCGCAAACTCAACCTGTGACTCAGCGCAAACTCAACCTGTGACTCAGCGCAAACTCAACCTGTGACTCAGCAAACTCAACCTGTGACTCAGCGCAAACTCAACCTGTGACTCAGCGCAAACTCAACCTGTGACTCAGCGCAAACTCAACCTGTGACTCAGCGCAAACTCAACCTGTGACTCAGCGCAAACTCAACCTGTGACTCAGCGCAAACTCAACCTGTGACTCAGCGCAAACTCAACCTGTGACTCAGCGCAAACTCAACCTGTGACTCAGCGCAAACTCAACCTGTGACTCAGCGCAAACTCAACCTGTGACTCAAAACCAGTGACTCAGCGCAAACTCAACCAGTGACTCAGCGCAAACTAACTGGACTCAGCGCAAACTCAACCTGTGATTCAGCGCAAACTCAACCTGTGATTCAGCGCAAACTCAGCCTGTGATTCAGCGCAAACTCAACCTGTGATTCAGCGCAAACTCAACCTGTGATTCAGCGCAAACTCAACCTGTGATTCAGCGCAAACTCAACCTGTGATTCAGCGCAAACTCAACCTGTGATTCAGCAAAAACAGTGAAAAATACTGCAGAACAACATTGTGATGTTACTGAAAACCTTAAGATGGAGATGTTTCCCTTCCCTCGAACAACACAAACTAAGATTGAACAGGAATAATAAACAATCAGTAAAATATAGAAAATAAAGTAACAGCAGATCTCAAATGCATATCTGTGATGTAAAAGTTGGACTTCACATATCAGCAGTAAAAACAATTCAACGGTACCGTAGTAAATGTCTGAAGACATTTGTATGGATAAATGCAGGTGTGTAAATGAAAACATGTTTATGGTCACTGTGACATTGTTTATTTTCACTGTTCTCACATCATAACAATACACACATTTGTAATCCAGCACAAGAAAAAGAGCAACCAAAAGAAATACATTAAACAAAATGGTAAACAAACACTATAATCAATAGATTTGAAAAGGTGAATGAAATCCACAATACATCTGCCTTCAAATCATGCACAACACTTAAACTTTCATTCACATACACATTTCTAGAATATTTAATTGCCTGATATAGAGGAAAATTTGTATAACACTATCAATATTAATACTGCACATTTCTAACGTAATAATCAGAATATTGACTTTCTCATAACTGTAAAGTTCATATCATTAATCATAACACATTCTCATAACTGTAAATTTGTCCAATTTTCATGACAATTATGTCAACGCAAAAAATCTGGTCAAAACACAAGCTTTGTGTTCTTTATACAAAATATAATTTCTTATTCTTTTAATTTCTCTGACAGTTTTATGAGATTTAGATCGGACAACAGAACTCTGACCTCAACATCAGATCAACTGATACGGCAACAGTCTTGAATATCATCATAACAGAATCTGGGTGACTTCACAGAAACACATCAGAGGTCAAACGAAGGGTAGAACTGTACTTGAAGAATGAATGAATGATCACAACACACGTCCTGTTCATGTCTGCCGTCAAACTAAAGATGACATCACCAGCTCAAAGCTTTTCTTCTAATCACGTGCTTACCAACAACACACAACTAACTAAACTACAGCGCTAACTAGAGCTATATTCCACAAACTGTACTGAGAGGCTCACACACACACACACACACACACACGTCAGTAACCTGCCCCTCTTTAAGACAGTTTTGGCATTTAAAAAAAACGATATGCTGTCTCAGAAAACATCAGAGTTATAGTGGTTGATATGATAGTGGATGGTTAAACACCAGAACTTTATTACTGAAACAGCAAAACTCAGAAACAATATGCAGATCTAAGTCATTGTACGTGTGTGATCAGACCAGAGATGATCAATAACCTTATTACATTTTCTTGTCAATTTAAACGAGAACCAGTAAGAAAACAGAAGGCTTTGCTTTACCTGCACTAACATTACATGTCACGCTGTCCACAAAGCAGCTACATCACAGCTGATCAGACCACAGATTGGGTTCAAATACAGCTATACTGAGCCAATGGTGATGTTTTGATGCTTTTCCAGATGGCTAGTCAATAGAACCCAGCATTCATGCAGAACACAAAAGAAACAAGCATGCTTAGAGAGAAAAACATATTTCACAAAACTCAGGACATCTGTGCAGGGAAACTCTGAATGCAGGTTTGTCATGTCAACAAAGAAAATGAAGCAAAGAAATGCTACAATAACTGAGAAAACTATAAACTGTAAAACAGACTCCTAACAATGAACACAAACACACTGAGAACTTGGACTGTTTCTCCACTCAAAAATGTGACTGTATCGGTCTTCATCATCCTCAGTCACTCAACAATAACAGGAAGTTAAGCTGTAGCACAGATGCATGATATAGGCAGCTGTTGGGTTGCTAGGCAACAGCAAGGATGGGCGGAGCCTAGTGAGGCAGAGGCACCAGGATGTCCACGTAGTTGATGGGGAAGAATCCTGATTGGCCGCGGACCATACCCTCGTACCAATTGTCATCGATCTGATTGGTCAAAGTTATGATGTCGCCCTCCTTAAAGCCAAGCTCTCCCTCATTCTCTGGCTCGAAATCATAGAGCGCACGACAGCACGGTTGATCTAACGGAGCTGATAGAGAGAGAGAGACAGACAGACAGAGAGAGCTGTGTATGTCTGTTCTCTTTGTCCTACCAGTGATGGTGTGGGTATATGTTAGTGTGTGTGTACCTGTGTTGTTCTCATAGGTGTATGTTTGTGTGCAGGTGTGTGGGATGTGTGTGTGTTGTGTGTATATGTGTGTGTTACCTGGTGAGCGTGCAGGTGATTTTAACCCTCCGTTGTGGTTCTCACTGGGCAGCTGAAGCTCCATGCGGGGTTTTGGGACATACTCCTTCCGTGGTTTGGCAGACGCCTCCTTTATCCTGAACACACACAAAATCTCACGTTCAGTGTACAGAGACTCTTCTGCTCCTAATGTCACTGTAATTCAGTCATAATGTAATGCTGAGTCTTTATTTTTCTGTTGTACCTGGAAAAAATGTAGACAGTGTTACAGACAGATGACAGGTGTGTGTGAGTTTGTGTGTGCTCACCTGTCTTCTATCCTGCTGGAGAGTTGCTGAAGGATCTCAGCTGCCTGCTGATGATATTCAACCTGAGCCTGAACAAGAGTGGACAGCTGACTCACCTGCTCAATCTACACACGTACACACACACATAAACAACACACACGTTAACGATGTTAATGTTTGGAACAGCATGTACAATTATCAGTGCAGTATATAGCACACTGTGCACAGTATGATTATTTTCTGATACACAAAGCAAAAACATAATATACATCACGATATATCCCACAATGGATTGCATTTCATTATTCAACAAGACTGACCAAATGTACCATATCTATGTCTAAAGAAATCACCATTTTATCTCCACGTAGAAAAAATATGATGAGCATGCAGCTGGACAGTTGGCAATCCTAACCTAATGGTTAGAAAGTTGGACTTGTAACCCAAAGGTCGCAGGTGTGATTCCCAGTAAATGACTGCGATGCCCTAGAACAAGACACCCTTTCCCCCACCCTTTTTGTTCAGTGCTGCTAAGGGCTGTTCACTGCCACCCGGGACTGTTCAGTGCCACTCAGTGTGTGTTCATGACTTGCAGTGTGTGTGTTCACTCCTTACTGGATGGGTTAAATGAGCTCACATTTCAAGTATGGGTAAAAGTAAAAACATTTACTTACTGTACTGTACTGTAGGGAGTTTACAGTGTACAGTAGTCAATTAATATTGCTGATATTCATCTAGTAATGAAAGGTCAAATTAAATGCATTGTGGGATACAGTATATCTGTCTCTGAGAAAGAGAGAGAGAGTAGTACATCGTTCTCCAGCAGGTTAAACATGCTCTGCTCGGCGATCTCTTTAGACTCATCAAATTTCTCCAGAGCCTGTCTGATCTCATCATCTGTCACTTTCCCCTGACGCTTCTTCTTATAATCGAAATCCAAACGACGGCCTTCCATCTTCTTCAGGTGGTGCTGAAGAACACACCCACATTTCTCTGTTTACACTGACAATAGTAAATGCTACAGAACAAATGAAACTAAAAACACAATGTGTGTGTGTGTTTGTTACCTGTATCTCTTTGAGGTCTTTGTCATGGAGGTTTTGTAGCGGGTCTATGAAGTTCTGTTTGACATTAATATCTAAAGCGTCTTTCACCTCTCCAAGCTCCCGAAAGGATTCACCAGCATCTAACAAAGCCAAACCTGAGACAGACAGACAGAGAGAGACAAACAGACAGACAGACAGAGAGAGAGAGAGACAGACAGAGAGAGACGGACACACAGACAGACAGAGATACAGACACAGAGAGACAGACAGACAGACAAAAAGAGAGATGGACAGACAGACAGAGAGAGACAGAGAAACAGACACAGAGAGACAGACAGACAGACAGACAAAAAGAGAGATGGACAGAGAGAGACAGATGGACAGACAGACAGAGAGAGACAGAGAAACAGACACAGAGAGACAGACAGACAGACAAAAAGAGAGATGGACAGAGAGAAACAGATGGACAGACAGACAGAGAGAGAGAGAGTGGAACAGGAATATAGTGGAACAGTATATTAGCGTAAATTATCTACAAACAACATGCAAACAATAACTTATAATATTTTTACAAACATATTTATGTTGCTATACTGTACCGTTTATAACATCAACATTTCATTTGATATGGCTTATTGATCTGGACATCAGGCTGTATTGTATATACATGCAGGCCCAAACACACTTTCTCTCTCTCTCTCCAGAAGCAACACAAAGTTCCCAAATGTTTACCAAAGCTGGACTCCTCTCCGAGCTCTCGGCCGAACTTCAGCATGGCCTCTGCTAGGACGGTCTCAGCCTGAGGGTAACCTGGACCCTTCTCCTGACCTCTGATTTTAGACATGGTGTTGATCATACTCAGCTTGGCTCTGGATGCTGCAACACACACAAGCACACACACATTCAGCAGTACTGTTAATGCCTCTGATCTGCAGAACACTCCGTTACAGAATAACACTCTCACACACACTAACACACACATTCAGCAGCACTGTTAATGCCTCTGATCTGCAGAACACTCTGTTACAGAATAACACTCTCACACACACTAACACACACATTCAGCAGCACTGTTAATGCCTCTGATCTGCAGAACATCTCTTACAGAATAACACTCTAACACACTAAACACACATTCAGCAGCACTGTTAATGCCTCTGATCTGGAACACTCCATTAACAGAATAACACTCTCACACACACTAACACACACATTCAGCAGCACTGTTAATGCCTCTGATCTGCAAACACTCTTATTTTACAAATAACACTCTCACACACACTAACACACACATTTAGCAGCACTGTTAATGCCTCTGATCTGAGAACACTCTGAAAATTACAGAATAACACTCTCACACACACTAACACACACATTCAGCAGCACTGTTAATGCCTCTGATCTGCAGAACACTCCGTTACAGAATAACACTCTCACACACACTAACACACACATTCAGCAGTACTGTTAATGCCTCTGATCTGCAGAACACTCTGTTACAGAATAACACTCTACACACACTAACACACACATTCAGCAGCACTGTTAATGCCTCTGATCTGCAGAACACTTATAACTACTCACACACACTAACACACACATTCAGCAGCACTGTTAATGCCTCTGATCTGCAGAACACTCCGTTACAGAATAACACTCTCACACACACTAACACACACATTCAGCAGCACTGTTAATGCCTCTGATCTGCAGAACACTCCGTTACAGAATAACACTCTCACACACCTAACACACACATTCAGCAGCACTGTTAATGCCTCTGATCTGCAGAACACCGTTACAGAATAACACTCTCACACACACTAACACACACATTCAGCAGCACTGTTAATGCCTCTGATCTGCAGAACACTACAGAATAACACCTCACACACACTAAACACACATTCAGCAGCACTGTTAATGCCTCTGATCTGCAGAACACTGTTACAGAATAACACTCTCACACACACTAACACACACATTCAGCAGCACTGTTAATGCCTCTGATCTGCAGAACACTCCGTTACAGAATAACACTCTCACACACACTAACACACACATTCAGCAGCACTGTTAATGCCTCTGATCTGCAGAACACTCCGTTACAGAATAACACTCTCACACACACTAACACACACATTCAGCAGCACTGTTAATGCCTCTGATCTGCAGAACACTCCGTTACAGAATAACACTCTCACACACACTAAACACACATTCAGCAGCATTTAATGCCTCTGATCTGCAGAACACTCTCCGTTACAGAATAACACTCTCACACACACTAACACACACATTCAGCAGCACTGTTAATGCCTCTGATCTGCAGAACACTCTGTTACAGAATAACACTCTCACACACACTAACACACATTCAGCAGCACTGTTAATGCCTCTGATCTGCAGAACACTCTGTTACAGAATAACACTCTCACACACACTAACACACACATTCAGCAACTGTTAATGCCTCTGATCTGCAGAACACTCTGTTACAGAATAACACTCTCACACACCTAAACACCTTCAGCACCTGTTAATGCCTTGTCTGCAGAACACTCTGTTACAGAATAACACTCTCACACACACTAACACACATTCAGCAGCACTGTTAATGCCTCTGATCTGCAGAACACTCTGTTACAGAATAACACTCTCACACACACTAACACACACATTCAGCAGCACTGTTAATGCCTCTGATCTGCAGAACACTCTGTTACAGAATAACACTCTCACACACACTAACACACATTCAGCAGCACTGTTAATGCCTCTGATCTGCAGAACACTCTGTTACAGAATAACACTCTCACACACACTAACACACATTCAGCAGCACTGTTAATCCTCTGATCTGCAGAACATTTTAAAACATAACACACACATTAGCAGCACTGTTAATGCCTCTGATCTGCAGAACACTCTGTTACAGAATAACACTCTCACACACATCCTTCAGCAGCACTGTTAATGCCTCTGATCTGCAGAACACTCTGCAGAATACTCACACCCTAACAACTTCAGCAGCACTGTTAATGCCTCTGATCTGCAGAACACTCTGTTACAGAATAACACTCTCCCTAAAACACACACTAACACACACATTTAGCAGCACTGTTAATGCCTCTGATCTGCAGAACACTCTGTTACAGAATAACACTCTCACACACACTAACACACAATTACATGTTAATAATCTGATCTGCAGAACACTCCGTTACAGAATAACACTCTCACACACACTAACACACACATTCAGCAGCACTGTTAATGCCTCTGATCTGCAGAACACTCCGTTACAGAATAACACTCTCACACACACTAACACACACATTCAGCAGCACTGTTAATGCCTCTGATCTGCAGAACACTCTGTTACAGAATAACACTCTCACACACACTAACACACACATTCAGCAGCACTGTTAATGCCTCTGATCTGCAGAACACTCTGTTACAGAATAACACTCTCACACACACTAACACACACATTCAGCAGCACTGTTAATGCCTCTGATCTGCAGAACACTCCGTTACAGAATAACACTCTCACACACACTAACACACACATTCAGCAGCACTGTTAATGCCTCTGATCTGCAGAACACTCTGTTACAGAATAACACTCTCACACACACTAACACACACATTCAGCAGCACTGTTAATGCCTCTGATCTGCAGAACACTCTGTTACAGAATAACACTCACACACACTAAACACACATTCACACACTGTTAATGCCTCTGATCTGCAGAACACTGTTACAGAATACCTCTCACACACTAACACACATTCAGCAGCACTGTTAATGCCTCTGATCTGCAGAACACTCTGTTACAGAATAACACTCTCACACACACTAACACACACTTCTCATTCAGCAGCACTGTTAATGCCTCTGATCTGCAGAACACTCTGTTACAGAATAACACTCTCACACACACTAACACACACATTCAGCAGCACTGTTAATGCCTCTGATCTGCAGAACACTCTGTTACAGAATAACACTCTCACACACACTAACACACACATTCAGCAGCACTGTTAATGCCTCTGATCTGCAGAACACTCCGTTACAGAATAACACTCTCACACACACTAACACACATTCAGCAGCACTGTTAATGCCTCTGATCTGCAGAACACTCTGTTACAGAATAACACTCTCACACACACTAACACACACATTCAGCAGCACTGTTAATGCCTCTGATCTGCAGAACACTCTGTTACAGAATAACACTCTCACACACACTAAACACACATTCACAGCACTGTTAATGCCTCTGATCTGCAGAACACTCTCTTACAGAATAACATCAACAAACCACATTCAGCAGCACTGTTAATGCCTCTGATCTGCAGAACACTCTGTTACAGAATAACACTCTCACACACACTAACACACTACCTGTATAACTAAATCAACACTAAACACAAACAGCACTGTTAATGCCTCTGATCTGCAGAACACTCTGTTACAGAATAACACTCTCACACACACTAACACACACATTCAGCAGCACTGTTAATGCCTCTGATCTGCAGAACACTCCGTTACAGAATAACACTCTACACACACTAACACACATTCAGCAGCACTGTTAATGCCTCTGATCTGCAGAACACTCCGTTACAGAATAACACTCAAAAAAATTTATAACACTAACACACACATTCAGCACACTGTTAATGCCTCTGATCTGCAGAACACTCCGTTACAGAATAACACTCTACACACACTAACACACACATTCAGCAGCACTGTTAATGCCTCTGATCTGCAGAACACTCTGTTACAGAATAACACTCTCACACACACTAACACACACATTCAGCAGCACTGTTAATGCCTCTGATCTGCAGAACACTCTAATTACAAATAACACTCTACACACACTAACACACAATTTAGCAGCACTGTTAATGCCTCTGATCTGCAGAACACTCCGTTACAGAATAACACTCTCACACACACTAACACACAATTTAGCAGCACTGTTAATGCCTCTGATCTGCAGAACACTCCTGTTACAGAATAACACTCTCACACACACTAACACACACATTCAGCAGCACTGTTAATGCCTCTGATCTGCAGAACACTCCGTTACAGAATAACACCTCACACACACTAACACACACATTTAGCAGCACTGTTAATGCCTCTGATCTGCAGAACACTCTGTTACAGAATAACACTCTCACACACACTAACACACATTCAGCAGCACTGTTAATGCCTCTGATCTGCAGAACACTCTGTTACAGAATAACACTCTCACACACACTAACACACATTCAGCAGCACTGTTAATGCCTCTGATCTGCAGAACACTCCGTTACAGAATTTTACACACACTAACACACACATTCAGCAGCACTGTTAATGCCTCTGATCTGCAGAACACTCTGTTACAGAATAACACTCTCACACACACTAAACACACATTCAGCAGCACTGTTAATGCCTCTGATCTGCAGAACACTCCGTTACAGAATAACACTCTCACACACACTAACACACATTCAGCAGCACTGTTAATGCCTCTGATCTGCAGAACACTCTGTTACAGAATAACACTCTCACACACACTAACACACACATTCAGCAACACTGTTAATGCCTCTGATCTGCAGAACACTCTGTTACAGAATAACACTCTCACACACACTAACACACACATTTAGCAGCACTGTTAATGCCTCTGATATGCAGAACACTCCGTTACAGAATAACACTCTCACACACACTAACACACACATTCAGCAACACTGTTAATGCCTCTGATCTGCAGAACACTCCGTTACAGAATAACACTCTCACACACACTAACACACACATTTAGCAGCACTGTTAATGCCTCTGATCTGCAGAACACTCCGTTACAGAATAACACTCTCACACACACTAACACACACATTTAGCAGCACTGTTAATGCCTCTGATCTGCAGAACACTCTGTTACAGAATAACACTCTCACACACACTAACACACACATTCAGCAGCACTGTTAATGCCTCTGATCTGCAGAACACTCTGTTACAGAATAACACTCTCACACACACTAACACACACATTTAGCAGCACTGTTAATGCCTCTGATCTGCAGAACACTCCGTTACAGAATAACACTCTCACACACACTAACACACAGATTTAGCAGCACTGTTAATGCCTCTGATCTGCAGAACACTCTGTTACAGAATAACACTCTCACACACACTAACACACAGATTTAGCAGCACTGTTAATGCCTCTGATCTGCAGAACACTCCGTTACAGAATAACACTCTCACACACACTAACACACACATTCAGCAGCACTGTTAATGCCTCTGATCTGCAGAACACTCTGTTACAGAATAACACTCTCACACACACTAACACACACATTCAGCAGCACTGTTAATGCCTCTGATCTGCAGAACACTCTGTTACAGAATAACACTCTCACACACACTAACACACATTCAGCAACACTGTTAATGCCTCTGATCTGCAGAACACTCCGTTACAGAATAACACTCTCACACACACTAACACACACATTTAGCAGCACTGTTAATGCCTCTGATCTGCAGAACACTCTGTTACAGAATAACACTCTCACACACACTAACACACACATTCAGCAGCACTGTTAATGCCTCTGATCTGCAGAACACTCTGTTACAGAATAACACTCTCACACACACTCAAAAGACACACACAAAAACACACACACTCATACATACAAACTGTAGGGAAGGTTACAATTTATTTTTACAAAAAAAACTTTATTTACTATATTTTTAGTTTTGCTCAGATTTGCCAGGTTGTTCTAAATCTGGGCACAAGTCTGTCCCCAATATATGGTAAACACAAACACACACTCACCAGGGTTGGGCTGCAGGTATTCTGTGGTTTTGGTCATGATGTCTAGAACTGCCCTGCTTGTTGTGTCCACTTTCTGTACACACACACACATTTACAACACAAGAGTTTATATCTATAAATTAATTCAGATTTCATCCACAATTCATTTAATCCTAATCAGAGGCTACAGAGATACTGCTGAACTTTAAGAACTTCAAGCGTATCTGAGTGCTTGTGTCAGTGTACAGTAATTATAATCAACAGATGATGGCCATATATGAGGATATATGAGGTTGTTTGTGCATGTGGATGTACCTTCTCCATTTCTTTGAAGTCATCATCCAGTTTGGTGCCTTCAGACCCTCCAACCTTCTCACTGACTTTCTGCAGGTGAGAAAACACACATACACACACAGTCACAAACACGCACATACATACATAGTCACACACACACACATGCGCACAGACACAAGTGATTTATAAGGAGATGTTCTCTATTTATGAGTGAGATAACCTCATTGCTGAGAACTCCTGCTGACTCTTGAGATCACAAAAAGACACAAAAGACTCATGTATGTTTACAAGCCCATGCACTACAGATCATCTTGTACTGTTCTCCAGCCAAGAACAGTGCTTGACTTTCTTTTTCCTCGTGCAATATTTATGTGAAACATTTGTACAGTTTGTATTTAATAGTTTATGTATAGGCAACTTTATATACAGTATATTTATAATCTAATTCTGTTAGTATTTGTGTTTAGATTTATACTGTTTCACGTCATTGTTGTATGTCTGTATTTATGTAGCACCGTGGTCCTGTGAGGCACGACATTTCGTTCCACTGTATGTCCCCACATATAGCGGAATGACAATAAAGCTCAACTTGAACTTGAGATCACCTGCATTATATTGTAGAGATGTGACACTGGATTTATAGTAACAATTACAACATGGTGTTAGCATAAGATGCTAGCAGTGTTCTGGTGTATCACAACACCTCCTCTCTTTTCAGTCAGATGTTTGCAGCAGAGGCAGGAGGGCTAGGATTTACTGAAGGCTGATTTGCTGTGGGGTTAATTGTGTGGTATTATTATGTGGTAAGATGTATTTTGCACAGAGCATTGTGTTCCAGTGGCATGTTATCACCCCTGCTGAAGGACCAGCATCTACAGCCAAAAGCAGATAAAAATGCTTGAGCACTATGTTCTTTTTTAACAATGCTTGGCTGGTTAAACTAGTTAAACAGTCACACACTGTGACTAGTATTGCTGCTTTTCCATCACGTGCTTTATTGTTGAATAAGTCTCTATGGCACACAAAAAGCTTCAGACTGTCAAAGTGATGCTATGTGTGTGTTTGTTACTTGGATACTGTGGAAGACAGCCAGTTGCCATGGAAACAGCCACATGGCATTACAATTAGACACAAAATAGTGATGTACAGCCCTCATCTGAATGTCTCTCTTTCTCTGGATTATTTTGTCAGGGCCGTCATACTATTTGTGTGTGTGTGTTATCAATAATGACATAAAGTTTGTCTATCTGTACTCTTCTGTGTTGGTGCATCCATAGAATAACATTTTTTCTGATTTTTACTTATATATTATATACTTATATATTTTGTTTTTGGAAGATACTGCCATTCATAACTACTGAGAAGTTAATCTTATAAGTCAATAGTTGTATTAATAGTTGTAGTTTAAAAATGTGAAAATGAACTGAAGATTCTGATAGATGCAATGTTGTGTCTGAAACAGCTTCTATGCAATTTCATATTAACACAGCATATTAAAAACACACAATATGTATAAAGAATTAGTATACTTAAAAGGTTTAGTCAGATAAATGGCAGACAAATGTCTACAGATGATAAATGTGATCAAGTGTGCTGTTCTTTTACTCATGCACTGATATTCATGTACTGATATATGTACTCTATATTCTGTATACTGCACACTGTCTTATTTTAATCTCTCACACAGTGATAAAAAGTCTCTAAACTGACAGCATAAAATCCAGTATGAGGCTCATTTTTACGATAGCAGAGTGGATTGTGGGATTGATGCGGCACTATGGTGTTGTGAGGGGCATTCAGTGGATTTCTTCAGTCTTTCTCTATGAGAATTCAGCTTTACACACATACAGACTGAACACAGAACTCAGACAGAAAGAGAGCACTGATTCAGTAAATGTGGTGGTGGGTGTGAAGCTACGGGAGGATGAATGGGACGAAACACATTAAAACACTTCCGCATTTACATTGATCTTGCGCAGACATCTGAAATACTTACATACAAACAAATATTTGCGCATATATGAAATGCGCATACACACACAGCACCTGCATATGTAGTGCACATTATGTGTGAGAGAGAAAGCGCAAAACAATTACTGTGTGACTGGAAGTCATCTCATTGTAACCGGACATTAGAGTGTAAATCATTCCCACTCAGGCTCGGCAGTAACCTTGCTATCTGCCATGACCACGTGCCAGATTCCAAATAAAGTGCATTTCCAGATACAATGACACAACGTCCGGTCTCTCCGAAATTTGTTTGTGTGCTCTCTCACATGACAACAATGTATAAAAGTGCACTACATATGTGCAGGTGCAACAGTACACGGGTAAATGTAGTGTGTATGCATGTGTTTTGTACATATGCGCAAATATATGTTTGTAAGTGTAAATTTGTGCAAGATAAGATGTTAATGCGAAAATGTTTAATGTGTTTCGTCCCATTCGACCTCCCATATGAAGCAGGTCCACAAGATCTATGAGTTTCTTGCTCTGTTACACTAACAGCACTAACACCACACACACAAACACACAGAGAACACCATACACACATACTCACTCTCTGTGTGTGTTTATCTGTATGTCTCTCTCTCTCTGTCTGTCTCTCTCTCTCTGTGTCTCTCTCTCTCTCCGTCTCTCTCTCTGTGTCTCTCTCTCTCTCCGTCTCTCTCAGTGTCTCTCTCTCTCCGTCTCTCTCTCTCTCAGTGTCTCTCTCTGTCTCTGTCTCTCTCAGTGTGTGTCTCTCTCTCTGTCTCTCTCTCTCCGTCTCTCTCAGTGTCTCTCTCTCAGTGTGTCTCTCTCTCTCTCTCTCTCTCTCTGTCTCAGTGTCTCTCTCTCTCTCTCTGTCTCTCTCTCAGTGTCTCTCTCTCTCTGTCTCTCTCAGTGTCTCTCTCTCTCTCAGTGTGTGTCTCTCTCTCTCCGTCTCTCTCTCTCTGTCTCTCTCTCTCTCAGTGTCTCTCTCTCTCTCTCAGTGTTTCTCTCTCTCTGTCTCTCTCTCTCAGTGTCTCTCTCTCTCTCTCTCTCAGTGTGTGTCTCTCTCTCTCCGTCTCTCTCTCTCCGTCTCTCTCTCTCTCAGTGTCTCTCTCTCTCAGTGTCTCTCTCTCAGTGTCTCTCTCTCTGTCTCTCTCAGTGTCTCTCTCTCTCTCAGTGTGTGTCTCTCTCTCTCCGTCTCTCTCTCTCTGTCTCTCTCTCGCTCAGTGTCTCTCTCTCGCTCAGTGTCTCTCTCTCTCTCTGTCTCTCTCAGTGTCTCTCTCTCTCTCTCAGTGTTTCTCTCTCTCTCTCTCTCTCTCTGTCTCTCTCAGTGTCTCTCTCTCTCTCTCTCTGCTCTCTCTCTCCGTCTCTCTCTCTCTGTCTCTCTCAGTGTTTCTCTCTCTCCGTCTCTCTCTCTCTCCGTCTCTCTCTCCGTCTCTCTCCAGGTCAGCGGCCTTTAGCGCGCGCGGCAGTGTGACGTCACGCGGCGGCGCTCTTCACGCGCGCACGTCATCGTTAGAGTGCAGATATAATGGCGGACTCTTACCTGCGTCGCTTTATGGAACTGCTTCTTCAGCCCCGCCACAGACATGTTCGCGCGCTGCGGCCCCGTGCGCGCTGACTGACGGGGGAACGGGGATGATCACGCGCGGTAATATCCGTTACCGTCGCGCGGCTCGAAGAGCGTCTGATCTGGTGATGGCGCGCGTGACGTCACGCGACCCGCCCTGAGCGCGCGCGGATGATGATACACACACACACACACTGAACCACACACACAATCACTGAACCACACTCACACACAATCACTGAACCACACTCACACACAATCACTGAACCACACACACACACACACACACACACACACACACACACTCACTAACCACACTCACACACAATCACTGAACCACACACACACACACACACTCACACACAATCACTGAACCACACTCACACACAATCACTGAACCACACACACACTCACACACACACAATCACTGAACCACACTCACACACAATCACTGAACCACACTCACACACACACTCACACACAATCACTGAACCACACTCACACACACACACTCACTGAACCACACTCACACACAATCACTGAACCACACACACACACTCACACACACACAATCACTGAACCACACTCACACACAATCACTGAACCACACACACACACACACTCACACACAATCACTGAACCACACTCACACACACACACTCACTGAACCACACTCACACACAATCACTGAACCACACACACACACACACTCACACACACACAATCACTGAACCACACTCACTGAACCACACTCACACACAATCACTGAACCACACACACACACACACTCACACACAATCACTGAACCACACACACACACTCACACACAATCACTGAACCACACTCACACACAATCACTGAACCACACACACACACACACTCACACACAATCACTGAACCACACTCACACACTCACTGAACCACACTCACACACAATCACTGAACCACACACACACACACACTCACACACACACACTCACTGAACCACACTCACACACAATCACTGAACCACTCACACACACACACACACTCACTGAACCACACTCACACACAATCACTGAACCACACACACTCACACACAATCACTGAACCACACTCACACACAATCACTGAACCACACACACACACACACTCACACACAATCACTGAACCACACTCACACACACACACTCACTGAACCACACTCACACACAATCACTGAACCACACACACACTCACACACAATCACTGAACCACACTCAACCACAATCACTGAACCACACACACACTCACTGAAACACACACTCACTGAAACACACACACACACACACACTGAAACACACACTCACTGAACCACACACACACTCACACACAATCACTGAACCACACACACACTCACTGAACCACACACACACACAATCACTGAAACACACACACACACACTGAAACACACACACACTGACACACACACACTGAAACACACACACACTGAAACACACACACACACACACAATCACTGAACCACACACACACACACACACACACTGAAACACACACACACACACACAATCACTGACACACACACACACACACACACACACACACACACTGAAACACACACACACACACACACACATCACTGAACCACACACACACACAACACACACACACACTGAAACACACACACACACACACTGAAACACACACACACACACGTCGGTGTTTCTCGTCTGCTGTGAGTGTTTTCAGCACCGCGGACAGCGAACACAAATACTGCCGCGTGTTCGACCCCAAAACAAAACATTAAACACCAGATATTATATTTTGCATTAAAAAGGTGCAGCCACTTTTCATACAGTCCATTTTTATACAGTTTGATAAATAGTACAATTTTAAAGAAAAATTGATTTCTTTAATGACAAGTTATTGAATATTAATGGAACGTCATAATTAGTTACAGGTATCTGGAGAGTGATATAGGAACATTTTTCACTTTTGAGACACTATATTTGATACACTATGTAGATATTTCTAAATGACATAGTTGTACATACGTTTTCAAAATTGACATTAGAAAATGTAATTAGAGCATTTAGAAACCCATGTAATAACTTTATAATCAGCTTTGAGATTTTATGAGCTCTCAAGTTTTTCATGAAAGAGCAGAATAAAACTGGAGTTTAGTAAAACACGTGTTCACTTTAAAGCTGCAACGTTGGTACAGGCATATTTCACAAAATAAATCTCATTGTGATTAGAATTGTCCCTTTTACTTCCCTTACCAGAAGAATCTTCCTCCTGTCCTGAGGAAATTATACTTATAATGTATATTATAAATATATATATGGTATAATTATACCAAATACTTTCTCTCCACCTGTGCCACAGTTACTGAGAAACTGCTGATTTTATTCACTGAATCTATTGATTTTAAAACAACTGAAAATAGCTCCATACATCTGCAACATTTA
The DNA here is from genome assembly GCA_036877525.1 of Chromobotia macracanthus. Classification (NCBI taxonomy): domain Eukaryota; kingdom Metazoa; phylum Chordata; class Actinopteri; order Cypriniformes; family Botiidae; genus Chromobotia; species Chromobotia macracanthus. The sequence continues at coordinate 483,856 of JAZGTH010000006.1, forward strand.
ACAAACAGATGAGATGCTAAATCTAATTACCTTACAGTTAAAATGGTCATTGCAAATTGCACAAATCAGATCTGCAATATTTCATGTTAAATATTTATGTATAATAAAGTGTGTTGCAATAAATAAGACACGCAGTCCAGGTATCTGCTCACTGAATGACAGTCTGCATTGATCGTTTCATCCCGTGTTCATACACAAAACAATAAAACCACAGGAACTTAATGCTACATAACCAGAGTGCCGGAAACGCGTCTTCTCATTTAAATAAGCATTTAACTAAATCAACTAGTACCTAATCTACAGTAGCAACACATTTGACTACTCAGACGCACGGTGGCAGCGCCCTCTAGTGGACAGACCGAAAGCGTCAGGAGTCTAATGGCAGAATACGTCATCTAAACAAGACTAACGTTTATTAAGCGTTGTGTCTACTACATTATAAAACCAACAGAACCTTGTTGGAAGAAATAAAACGCATTGCAAACAAAATCGCACAAATGTACCTGGTACAGTTCATATTGACCTTTTTAGACTTCATTGTGGAACTCTACAAGAAACGTGAGCTTTTCTGGGGTCTGTTTTTCAGATAAAAGTATGACACCAAGTTTCCATTTGCATTTTTTCAACTCACGCCTGTCTAGGAAAAACTATTGAGATATTAGAGATGTCATGATTTGTTTCGCATCCCATATGGTCAGAAACAAGCAGTCACAGGTTCTTATGGTGAGGCAGGGACCCATAGGCAGGGTCACAGACTTCCTCCTTCACCTGCAGGACAGGCTGATATGCTTCAGGCCCTGCTGATCTTCTTGCGTCTGCACGGCCATCATCCACGCCTGTCCACTCCCGCTTCTCCACATGGCTGTTGCTCATCTCGTTGTTGCTGTGGTAACTGTGGGGAGCACAAGCGGGTGTTTTATGAAGGTGTTGTTTAGGACTGTTGTTTCTGCACAGAATCTCACTGTTGAGACGCTCATCTGATACACTGCAGCTGTTAGCAGTGTGATGCGTGTTACCATGGAGACAGTTGATAGATTGTATTGGTGATAGTGTAACAAGATTGTGCATCAGTTTTACACCACCGGCTTCCTCATCTTCACAGCGGTTGTCATGGTGATATTCTCTCGCAAACCTCAAAGGTGTGCTGGACTTACGCGGATTCTTTTTCGGCAACATGTTAATGACGTCACTGGAACCATTCTCATTGGCTGTAACTGTAGCCCCTCCTCCTGAGCCGGAATCACTGCGAGTGCCATACATGCTCGACAAAATGCGTTTTTGTCGGTCAGTGTTGCCGGTTGCCATGGAAACACAGGAGCGGGTCGTCCTGTGGAAAGCGCTCGCGATGGGCTGAGCGACGAGCGGTTTGAACCTGCGGCCAGCAGGGCAGGACTGTGGCGCGTGTAGTCGTGGGTTTGGGTTTGCGCTGTGTCTGTTTCGACTGCGCAGTGAACTGAACATCATGGTGCAGCCCTCGACGCTACAGCGATGTTTAATCTTCAGGTGTACCGCATTGAAGTGGATCTTCAGCGTCCCTTTATCGTAAAACGTCTTTGCGCACGCGCTGCAGCTCACTCGCCCCCCCCTGTGTGGGCGTGGAGAGGGGGAGGAGTCTGGGAACGACGCGTCACCGCCCACCAATCGACGTGGAGCGCCGGGGCCCGCGCGCGGGAGACGCTGCGCTGCTCGGCTGTGAAGCTGCGTCCATCTTTCAGAGGTCTGATCTGAAGGGCTTCCTCTCAGTCTTCTGTTGTCTCCTGCAGGCGGGGACATCACCTCATCTGCTCTGCGTCTCTGTTTGTTTTCTCGGTGATGTTCTAGAGGGAGAGCAGGTGAAGCTGGAAACAAAGATGTCGTCGATGGACTGATGAATGCATCAGTTTCTCCCCAGAGCTTCTGGTGCGAGCTGCAGGGCGCCCCATCTGTTCCACTGAATGAAGCGCTGAGCTGGAGATCTGTGCTGAAGATGTCTGAACTGCTTTCTGAGTGAACTTGCTCCTGATCAACCATGAGCTCCACAATGAATTTGGTTTCTCCAAAGCGTAGAAACTGCTGTAAGGTCACAAGCTCTTCCTCAGGACTCATGGTTACCCAGCGATCCAGAACTTTCCCCATGGAGTCCTGAACAGCAAAACATGATGTAATATTAGAAATATAATAACATGTCTTTGTAGCACAGGGGTGTCCAAATTTTGCCCAGGAGGCTCAGCGTCCTGCTGAGAACTTGCATTAACACACCTGCCTGCAAGTTCCTAATCTGCCCAATTAGGTCTTGATCAGCTGGTTCAGAAAGAGCTTGATTGATTAGCTGGTTCAGGTGTGATTGATTAGGGTTGGAGCTAAACTCCGCAGGACACGGAACCTCCAGGAGCTGGACTGGGCACCATTGTTGTAGCATTTTAAATCTGAGACTTTTCACAAAGAAACAGTGTTACCAAAGCCATAAAAAGAGTAAAAAAAATTGCTAGCTGCTTTCTCATTGTTTCTAGTTGGTCCAAGATGGACATTTATGGTCATTAGCTGATCCAAACAGGTATAGATAGATAATGAGCTGAGGTAGAGGTGTGGACCAGCAATGTGTGGTATTTTTCATCAAAATAATTGACCAGACTTAATGCTGAAATATTAGTGAAGGTTGCATAACCCTTGAGATTTTTCATAATGTGTTACTGTAATATTCAGAGGTTGTGTGTGTTTACCTGTAGCATGTATCCTCTGACGTAATCACGCAGCGTCCAGCCTAATGTGTGTATGATGTTGAGGACCTGTGTGTGTGTGAGGACACTAAACAAACGATCCAGCAGAATCTTCATCCGCACAGGAAGTGCCTGCGTCCCATAAAGAATCAGACTGCTGATGTCAAACACCACATTACACTGGACAATCTCCACCTGTCCTGAACACACAGCAGTCTGACTGCACACCTTCCCAACAGCTGAATGTACACACACATATACACAAACAAAACAACACAGAAACATGTATAAATATATATAAAATACGTTTTGTACATTTGCACAAACATGGAAAAAAATAATTCACAAAACTACAGGCAGTTTACTGTGTGTGTGTGTTAAACACATACAGTCCTGTGTGTCATACCGTGGATCACCCAGCTGTGAGTACAGCGATCACATGACCTGATTTGATGTTGTCCAGGTTGGAAACTCTCACAACAACAGTCTGATTGTGTACAACCAATCACCTACACAACAAACCAATTATATTATTTTAACCACATAATAGCACACCCCGTGTGTGTGTTGGGGGGGATTGAAAGAGTGAGAGAGAGAATGTTATTTGCAATGAAACCCTACAATCTGAAACCAAAAATCATAAAACAAATAATAAAATCATAAACATAAGTATCAGGCTAAGTAAAATACATTTATATATTTTTATGTAAAATATACTAAAATAATGGAAAAAATCTTAATGTTTTATACTAATGTTATTATTAAATATATTTTGATATCTGTTTTGGTATTATAAATGACTTATGTTAGAAGCTACAGAAACAATAAGATTTTTTATCATAATCTCAATATCATTTTGAAAACAAACTGTTTGATCATGACATTCTCAACACCCAAAATGACAAACAAATGAATCAAACGAATCATTGTCATTTATAGAACTTGACTATGAACACATCAGACACATCTGATATGCTTGAACTTCAGATTTTAACTGCAGATGATTTTATGGTGTTTTTAGTTTATAGAATTAATGTGGTCATATCTGAGTTGAGTTTCTATATATTTAGTGATGGTTGTGCTTCAGATGAGAACTGTTGACAAGTGTCCTCACAAGCATAAAGGATCAAACCTCACACTGACCTGAAAAACACAGTTTGAAATTTTAAATGAAAAGTAATGATTAAAAACGATTCTTTGCAAGTCAGTAGCATTGAAGCATTGAAGTCCACATTTTGAGGAACTTCATCAAGAACTTATACTATTTAAGGACATAGAAAGAAGTTTACACCCAGTTTGTCAATGAATTAAATCAGTGAGCTTTGATTCAAATGTCAGAAATAATGATTGACATGTATAATTTTGATTCATACCTCCTTCATCTTCAGTATGATAATCTGTCCATCACTGCAGAGGTGAAACAGCTGTCTGTCTGTCTGTCATACATAGAAACAGCAGTGAGATGTAGATAAAGAAATAAAAACCTGAACACATAAGTTTAAATCTTCTGTTCTTCAGTCACCTCCTACTGGAGCGAGTGGGTCCAACTGCCCATGGTCTCCTGGTGAACCTCTGACTGGAGCTTGAACTGCTGTCCTCCGTTCTGAATCTGATCCTATTAGATCAGAACACAAACTCTGAAGTCTTCCAGATGAAGTTCCGATCAGATCTTCAGGGCCCGAGTGGATGTAATGGTCTCTAATCACTCTCTCCCTTTAAAGTGAATGACTCTGCCTGCTCTTAATGAAAACAGTAGTGGATGTGTTTGATTGGAGGAGAGCTTGCCTTTTGTCTTGAAGAGAAAGAGAGAGAGAGAAACCCATGTTAAGTGAGGGATTTAAAGTTGGTGCATTAGTAAAACACACATTCACTCTCAGACATGTGAGTGTGTGTTTGAGGAAGTATCTACACTCTGGAGGGGTTTTAGGATGACAAAAAGCTTATGGAATAATCCAAAAAGCTCTAGGGTACAACTGCAAAAACTGAAATCACTGAGCAGATTTTAAACGTGCTCATAACACCATTTCTTTGTTATATAAAAGAGGGTTTTTCTCATGGTACTGGAGTGAGTGTGTGTTCAGTTGTTTTCAATACATAGAATCTGCATTTTGTGGTTCCATGAGTTTACGTGTTGTTGGTTCTGCAGCATTAATGTCGGTGTCACACAGTCATGATGTTCAACACATCTAATTTTTGAAAAGAAAAAACAATCAACACTGAACAGAAATGCAAATGAAAACTAATTACACTATCATATACAAATATTACAATGACATCACTGTCAGAAAGAACAATTTATTTGGCCAATGGGAAAAGTTTATAAAATATAAAAACAGCAGATCCACGACTAACATTATCTATTAAAAATGTTGGGAGAAGATCAAGAATTTTTAGTTTACTGCTGCCAAGCAACAAACATTTGTCAAGACATGAAAATGAACAGAATACAGGAACAGCTTTGACCATCTCTACTGTATGAAACATGACAGTTAACTCACAGTTAATTTTTACGCAAGAACTTCTCACAGTACCTCTGACAGGACCAGATAGATCATTTTGGGTCATGGTTCTTCACAGATCTTCACCTGTCCTGCCAGACTCAAGATACTTATCTAGATACACAGATCCATCCACCTTGGTTTAATCAAACATCACCTTCTTCCTTGCTGACAAAATAGAAATAATGTAAACCACAAGAAACAATTACGTGAAATAACACAATGCACAGTAAATGATTTGATTGCCCACTGTAATAGGCATATAGGCATATAGGCTGCAGGCAAAAGTCTTTGTTTTACATTTTTACTAACTGATACATATAAAAACATTTAAAATGATTGACAGTTGATGTCAGAATGGGTTTTCAAATGCTGATCCAGATTCAGTGTTTCCTGTATGACTTAAATCAGACCTTAAAAATTAATGACAGAAAACAAAACTGCTGCAGGATCAGAATATTGCCTTGTGTATTTTACAGTCCAACCCTCAGGAGAAACAGATCTTGTGCCTGTATGTGAGAGACCGTGTGTGTGAAAGAGCGTGTGTGATTGTGTTAGAGTGTGTAAGACAGAGTGTGTAAGACAGCGTGTGTGTGTGTGTGTATGTGAGAGAGTGTGTGAGTGTGTGTTGGGAAGAAACTCTGCAGTTGTAAATCAGGCCATTGGCAACCAAAGAGCCTGAAGTCAACACCTAGAAACATCAGCATTAATAGTTAATCAGGAGACAGTGTGTGTTAATTAGAACCTGATGGGACTTTGGTTGTGAATTAATGAAGGTATAAGTTTGGAGGTTCTTGTGTTTAAGTAACTGGGGAACTGCATCAAAGCGTTTCTGTGTGTTTGTCCTCGTTAGTGTCTTCCATTCGGCAAACAGCGCCACCTGCGTGCCGTGGCCAATTGGTGTTCAGGTGACCCTGCCAAAAAAAACTGCTACCCATGAGGAAGAGAAAGAGGAAGAGCAGAGCAGGGGGAGGAGCCAAACCTACTTCAATCCCAACTTCCTTCCTCTGATGGCACACTCTGCTGTCCCACATTGAGATCAGAACACCAGTGTGTGTGTGGTGATGAGACTCCACACGTCTCTTTGTGGTCGATCCAACTTGGCACATTGGCAATGTAAAGGGGGACACACACACACACAGACTCACAGCAGAATTTGACTTTGTCAGAATTAAAACTTGAATCACTTTTAGAAGTTTCTGTGACTGTGTGATGTGGTTGTTACACATTGATTTGACAGTTTGGAAGTATAGTGAGTTTTGCTGATGTTTAAATATTCAGTGTTTGTTCACTCTGAACTCAAACATGCTGGCAGCCACTTTCATTTGCTGTGAGACTTTCTACAGTTTTGTGCTGGTAAATTAAAGTGTTTTGCCCCAGATGAAGAGCATTAAACTGACGCTCAAACAGAACAAAATCTTTGCCTGAGTGTAAAAGTGCCACTTACAGTAATAAATGTACAGATTTATAAGGGCTGTTTTAGTGAATGTGACACAGCAGAGGGAATTAAAGTTCACTCATGTGTCATTAGAGAACAGCCACCCGACAGACCAAATTTAATCAGACACATGAGAACTGTATTCAGCCCCATAATCCTCCAATGAGCAGTGAGAGATTTTAACAGTACTGTTGTGTGTGTGTGTGTGTGTGAGTCGTGAGACCTCTGGAGTCTCTGAACTGCTGATGCATCTGAAGATCAGACAGACCGCACCTCACAGGACAGATCAGATGGACAGATCAGACCGCACCTCACAGGACAGATCAGATAAACTGATACCTCAACGTGTTCTTCAAATCACATCTTTCTGAATCAGCACATGAATCCTCCAGACACTACAGCAACCAAACTCACAGGTGATAAATTCTTCTTTAGGCATTGTGCCACACGATACAGCGTCAGAACATTTTTGGGTGTAAATAAGTCACATAAATGCTTTGTATTTTGAGTGACTATTATATCAGTATGCAAAAACTGAAAATTATTCAAACCAGTTGTGGTACTGATATGCATGCAAGTCACCTTCATTAAACAAGGGCAGGGATAGCGAATCTCGAACCTGACACTGGTGTTACTGTGCTATGAATTAGTTGATGCAGAACACAAAGAAATTTGTCACCCAAAAATTAAACATTAGTAATCATTTACTCACCCTCACTCACCTTTGTCTCTGTCCTGTAAAACACAACAGATGTTTAACAGAGTTTCATACTGTAAATATATATGAGAGCAGAGTCTATAAACACAAGCCATTAAGACCAATGAAAGCAACAAGGACTTATAATTGTGAATATAATCACAGATAGTGTCACACACATAAACAGTGAGAATATTCACAATATCAATATTGAGTGAGAATATTCACAATACAACACACTATACAAAATTATTAGTGTCATATACACATTGTCAGTGTAAACAATCTACAGAACTGCTCCAAAGGCCAATCCAGGTTCAATTCTACACTCAAGCTCACAGTAACCGACTCAAAACTTAATATTACATTTAATGAGCTACATTTAGCTGAGGAGTAACTAGCACAAATCTCGCTGTAAATCCTCATTGTTATAGTGTAATAATACTCTGGTCTGGTTTTTAATCAAGTTGTACATTCTGCTGTGTGGGAGAGCAGGTACTGTCATTCTGTAATCACTGGGGTTTGTGTCACATTAATTAAGAATGTCATTAATACAGTTCAGATAATACTAATTATAGGACAGAGAAATGAGAAAATCAAATGTTTGTATGATCACATGATCTCATGACAGTGATGCTTGAGAGAAACCATCATCTGAACCAGTCCCACAATGCTCCTGTGCTTAGGAGACCACTGCGACCAATCAGACATCTACATCAACTACCAGAAAACACACATAGAATCTACAGACACAACAACACAAAACTTTCAGTCCATCCATTTATTAAAACTGCAAACAATAACTCTGATAAAACTGATTATAACAGCCCAACCCCCTCATTTACATATTAACACCACCATGATGATTGACAGTTATCACAGAGCTCATTTACATATAACAGGAACAGCAGTAATGAAAGCAATCACTGAAAGCGAGGGGACCATAAGGAGATTATCTGACAGATTCTCATTAGCAGACGTCCTGCAGCTCAGTCTTCAGCGTGTGATATGACACTGACAGGACGAGATCTCTCACTACTGACTGGAGATCTTAGAGGACATCAGCTGAAACAGCTCCAGAAAACATCTCACCAAACTCTACAACACACACACACACACACACACACACACACACACACACACACACACACACACACACACACACACACACACACACACACACACACACACACACAGCTGATCAGTGATGAATGTGTGGTCTCATCAGAAGTGAAGTATGTGCTTTGTGAAATTTGAGTAAAATATAACTGGTGATTAACCTGACACGCCTCAGTCTCTGGGCTTCTGATGATGCTGTGGGGATCCAATGGGAGGTGGGGCCAATCCTGTGATGTCATTCTCCTGGAGAGAGTGATGTCATCTCGCATCTGAAAACAAGAGACTATGAAGATGATTATTTGTGTGCAGAACACAACCCTGCGTGTCTGATTGTAAACGAGTGTGAGTAAGATGTCTGTGTGTATATGTATGTGAGATGTATGAGCGAGTGTGTGCGAGTTGTGGGTATATGTGAACAAGCGTGTGTGAGGTGTGTAAGCAAGCGTGTGTAAGATGTGTGTGAGATGTGTGTTGCCTTTTTCAAATGATCCTCCACAGACTTTATGTAGGTCATTAGCGATTCTTTACTCCTATAAATGCAAAAACACAATGTCAAAAACACTTTACCATTACATTATTTTACCATTAAAACAAAAGACAAAATAAGAAATTATTTTGAATAAAGAAAATATATTCCAGTAAGGTAAATTTAAGTGATGGCCCTAAAGAGGCTTTTATATGTATAACATTATAATATTAACATATTATATGTAAATTGTAATTACTTAAAGTACATAGTTATATAGTTACTGTATGCTGTAATTACTGTATATAGTTACTGTAATGTACTAATATAGTTTATTATGGTTTGTTAACGTGCATATTCTGTACCTCTATTAATGTAACAGAGGTGTGTATGAGTATGTTGGAGTGTGTGTGTTACTTTGCAGCTGTGCGCAGTGTGTTTTCAGCTCTGTTGATGGTTCGCTGCAGCTGTTGTTTCTCCTGCTGTGATTGGTTGAGCAGCTTCTCCAATGACCTCACTGACTGATCTTTCCTCTTCAGCTTCAGTTTCGCGTCTGACAGACTCTGATCAGACAATGAGAGTCACAGTCTTCATGCTCAGAGAGATAACGGACAGTATATTTGTGTGTCTGTAGACTGTGTGTGTGTGTGTGTGTGTAAAGCGTGCGTGTGTGTGTGTAAAGCGTGCGTGTGTGTACCTGTACAGCATGTGCGAGTGTCTGGTCCTTCTCCAGTTGTTCTCCTGTCTGCAGCTGCATGCTGAGATCCAGCTGCTGCAGATGTGCAGCCTGATCACGCAGCAGGTGCTGAGCACATTGCTCCCTCTCTAGAGCACTACTGAGTTCACTACACACACTCTCAAACTTCTGGACAGGAACACATGCCTGACACAAACACATACAGAGTTGCCAAAAAAAACTTAATATGAAAGTTAAAGGTGAAAGTGACATATTTGTCAGATATTGTTAGGCCTAACCCAAACTACACTGCAAGTCGCGAACACACACACACACACTGCAAGTCGCGACACACACACACACACACACTGCAAGTCGCACACACACACACTGCAAGTCGCGAACACACACACACACACACTGCAAGTCGCGAACACACACACACACACACTGCAAGTCGCGAACACACACACACTGCAAGTCGCGAACACACACACACACTGCAAGTCGCACAACACACATCGAAAACACTGCAAGTCGCGAACACACACACTGCAAGTCGCGAACACACACACACACACACACACACACACACACACACACACACACACACTGCAAGTCGCGAACACACACACACACTGCAAGTCACAAGGCAATGAATTTGCCTGTGAGTGTTTGTCTGGTTTATTATAACATTAATTCTACCGCAGTGACATTCAGACACGTGTCAGTGAACCAACAGAATACAAGCTGTTTTGATCCACTGTAATCACACACAAGAGACAGATGTTCACGGCCTCGAAGATTAAAGAACATGATCGGATTCTGACTAACAGGTACTAGACACTACAGATGACACATTCCTGACAGCACATCACACATCAAAGCTTTAGTTCACGTGTTATAATGACTCACTGAATCTATGCAGGCGTGTGTGTCTGCATGCTTCATGTATGACAGCTGCAGTCGCAGGTTTCTGCGCTCCACCTCAGCTGAATGCAGCCGCTGCGTGAACTGCAGGATGTGCTTCTGCAGAGATGCAATCAGTGTCTGCATACACAGACACACATTACACATATAAACACAGGACACACACACAGACTGGAATTAAATTTAGGGCAACGTCTAACAAAATATATTTAACCAACTCAGTAATTAATTTACTGACAAGCACACCAATATTACACAGTGAGTGATGTGTTTTGTGCTTTTCTGTACTCAATCATTAGCACAAACATATTAACATCCTCTGTTACTGTGTGGGTGTGTCTGTATGTATCTACTAGTGTGTTATTGTCTGTGTATGTATTAGTGTGTGTGTTTACCTTGCTGTTACAGTAGTTGTGTTTAGTGTGTTGGTCAGTTGTGAGTTTGCAAAGTCCGTGACCCAGTTGCTGTGCCAATGAGCCCATCCCATAATATATACAACACTGATCATCCATGTCTGACAGCAGCCACTCAAACAACTTCCTGCATCTAATCTGAGCTGCAGACGACACACTGGCAGAGTCCCTCACACCATCTAACATACAATTACCCAAACACACATACATACACAAAGGCAGTTTCAGTTATTTCAGCTGACTGTATGTTTACTTTGACAGTTCTGATATTTGAGTTGAGAGTTTACAGTCTATACTGGAATAAATATACTCTAGACTTTACAGTGTTACTCCGAGATTGTGTGATTGTGTGTGTGTGTTCTGACCTGTTACGTTCAGTTCCTCCTGGATTCCGTCCATGCATGTGTGTACAAGCACCAACAGCTCAGAGGAGGTTAGCATCTTCATCACTCTGCTGTCTTCATTCTCCTCTTCCTCTCTGACCTTTACTTCGCTCACACACACATTGGGCTGCTGCCCGTAACCCACAGTGACCCTGAATAGCACAGTGCATCTCCGCCCAAGCACTCGCAGGCGTCCGGCTGCCAGCACTGCGATCACGCAGCGGCGAAACATGCGTGACACCTTACATCTAACCTCAATCTGACCTTTGACCCTGGCGTCACTGAGTGCATGTAGTAGTGTGCCCATATCCGTCCGCAGATCCTCTGCTTCAGAAACCCGCTCCTGAAGCAAGGCTTTCTGCCATGCCAGCATGCACACCTGTCTGCGCAGGGTGCGCACACACCCCGCCAGCGCACCGCACGCCGCCAACAGACACGCCCCCTCACGCCCACATACACTTACTAACTCCTGTAATCGTGTCATTTCCTGTTCCTGCTTGGACTGAGCATGCTCCAGAGAGCAGACACGCCCCTTAGCCTCCTCCAGCTGTCTGCTGAGATCCTGCAGAGATATACAGGCTGTGTTACTCAAACTATATGTAAAACACTGCACTGTATGTGCACATTACTTCTGTATATTCTGTATATGTGCACATTACTTCATACCTTCTGTATTTAAAAGTCAAAATGTTCAATATTTAACCACAGCACAACTACAATGTACTGATGCTACTGATGCTGATGTGTGTGTGTACCTGTATACTGTTCTGTAACTGGCTGTTGATGTGTGTGTGTTGTGCGTTGAGCTCTTCTTGTTGTTTAATCCACATCTCCTCCCGTTGTTTCAATTGATCGCTCACACTGTCCAGAGCTGCTGATCTTCCCTCACACACATTCTGTAAACACGACACCTGCGCACACACACAGTCTATACACAGAGTACTGATAGCTACATAATCTCTCTAACTGCAGTACAGTAAGGCCCATCTCACCCTCTGATTGGCCGCAGTGAGGTCAGAGGTTAACGTGTCCACGCACTCCTGCACCATTGCACTAAGCTCCACCCATGAGAAACTACCTAGCATATTGTGTGCCGGCGTCACCAGCACATATCCAGCCACTAACCGCTGATACAACATGTGCAGGAAGGTCAGCTTTTCCTACAACACACACACCGCAAACATCATCAGGAAATCTGCTGGTGATTCAACAGTGCATGTTATTCCAGACAGAAAATGTTTGTCATTATGATTTTCATTACTCTTTCATAAAATAACTTGCTTATCATGTAAAGTAACTTCCTGCTGATGTAACCAAAACCATGTGGGCAGGATAAAGAATAGCAACAAATAACAAGACATGCCCAGTGTTTTAATTCATTCAAATCCTGAATAAAATCAAGTAACACAATGTTCCTGTCTTCCTCAAAAACACGTCACATTGCCCATTACTACTTAAAATTCATAAAAATCAAGAACAAACACTGATCAATGTGTGTTTGTGTATTTATCTGTTTGTGTGTTTATCTCTGTGTGTGTTTACAGTCTCTCTGATGCTGTTGCGTGTTTATCTGTGTTTGGGTGTGTGTTTATCTGTGTTTACCTGACACTCTCTCTGATGCTGTTGCGTGTTTATCTGTGTTTGGGTGTGTGTGTTTATCTGTGTTTACCTGACACTCTCTCTGATGCTGTTGCTGGAGTGTGCTTATCTTTGTTTGGGTGTGTGTTTATCTGTGTTTACCTGACACTCTCTCTCTGATGCTGTTGCTGGAGTGTGCTTATCTGTGTTTGGGTGTGTGTGTGTTTATCTGTGTTTACCTGACACTCTCTCTGACGCTGTTGCTGGAGTGCGTTTATCTGTGTTTGGGTGTGTGTGCGTTTATCTGTGTTTACCTGACACTCTCTCTGATGCTGTTGCGTGTTTATCTGTGTTTACCTGACACTCTCTCTGATGCTGTTGCTGGAGTGTGCTTATCTGTGTTTGGGTGTGTGTGTTTATCTGTGTTTACCTGACACTCTCTCTGATGCTGTTGCTGGAGTGTGCTTATCTGTGTTTGGGTGTGTGTGTTTATCTGTGTTTACCTGACACTCTCTCTGATGCTGTTGCGTGTTTATCTGTGTTTGGGTGTGTGTGTTTATCTGTGTTTACCTGACACTCTCTCTGACGCTGTTGCTGGAGTGCGTTTATCTGTGTTTGGGTGTGTGTGTTTATCTGTGTTTACCTGACACTCTCTCTGATGCTGTTGCTGGAGTGTGTTTATCTGTGTTTGGGTGTGTGTGTTTATCTGTGTTTACCTGACACTCTCTCTGATGCTGTTGCGTGTTTATCTGTGTTTGGGTGTGTGTGTTTATCTGTGTTTACCTGACACTCTCTCTGATGCTGTTGCTGGAGTGTGTTTATCTGTGTTTGGGTGTGTGTGTTTATCTGTGTTTACCTGACACTCTCTCTGATGCTGTTGCTGGAGTGTGTTTATCTGTGTTTGGGTGTGTGTGTGTTTATCTGTGTTTACCTGACATTCTCTCTGATGCTGTTGCGTGTTTATCTGTGTTTGGGTGTGTGTGTGTGTTTATCTGTGTTTACCTGACACTCTCTCTGATGCTGTTGCTGGAGTGTGTTTATCTGTGTTTGGGTGTGTGTGTTTATCTGTGTTTACCTGACACTCTCTCTGATGCTGTTGCTGGAGTGTGTTTATCTGTGTTTGGGTGTGTGTGCGTTTATCTGTGTTTACCTGACACTCTCTCTGATGCTGTTGCTGGAGTGTGTTTATCTGTGTTTGGGTGTGTGTGTTTATCTGTGTTTGGGTGTGTGTGTTTATCTGTGTTTACCTGACACTCTTCTGATGCTGTCTGTGTGTTTATCTGTGTTTGGGTGTGTGTGTTTATCTGTGTTTACCTGACACTCTCTCTGATGCTGTTGCTGGAGTGTGTTTATCTGTGTTTGGGTGTGTGTGTTTATCTGTGTTTACCTGACACTCTCTCTGATGCTGTTGCTGGAGTGTGTTTATCTGTGTTTGGGTGTGTGTGTTTATCTGTGTTTACCTGACACTCTCTCTGATGCTGTTGCTGGAGTGTGTTTATCTGTGTTTGGGTGTGTGTGTTTATCTGTGTTTACCTGACACTCTCTCTCTGACGCTGTTGCTGGAGTGTGCTTATCTGTGTTTGGGTGTGTGTGTTTATCTGTGTTTACCTGACACTCTCTCTGATGCTGTTGCTGGAGTGTGTTTATCTGTGTTTGGGTGTGTGTGCGTTTATCTGTGTTTACCTGACACTCTCTCTGATGCTGTTGCTGGAGTGTGTTTATCTGTGTTTGGGTGTGTGTGTTTATCTGTGTTTACCTGACACTCTCTCTGATGCTGTTGCTGGAGTGTGCTTATCTGTGTTTGGGTGTGTGTGTTTATCTGTGTTTGGGTGTGTGTGTTTATCTGTGCTTACCTGACACTCTCTCTGATGCTGTTGCTGGAGTGTGCTTATCTGTGTTTGGGTGTGTGTGTGTTTATCTGTGTTTACCTGACACTCTCTCTGATGCTGTTGCTGGAGTGTGTTTATCTGTGTTTGGGTGTGTGTGTTTATCTGTGTTTACCTGACACTCTCTCTGATGCTGTTGCTGGAGTGTGTTTATCTGTGTTTGGGTGTGTGTGTTTATCTGTGTTTACCTGACACTCTCTCTCTGACGCTGTTGCTGGAGTGTGTTTATCTGTGTTTGGGTGTGTGTGTTTATCTGTGTTTACCTGACACTCTCTCTGATGCTGTTGCTGGAGTGTGCTTATCTGTGTTTGGGTGTGTGTGTTTATCTGTGTTTACCTGACACTCTCTCTGATGCTGTTGCTGGAGTGTTTATCTGTGTTTGGGTGTGTGTGTGTTTATCTGTGTTTACCTGACACTCTCTCTGATGCTGTTGCTGGAGTGTGTTTATCTGTGTTTGGGTGTGTGTGTTTATCTGTGTTTACCTGACACTCTCTCTGATGCTGTTGCTGGAGTGTGCTTATCTGTGTTTGGGTGTGTGTGTGTTTATCTGTGTTTACCTGACACTCTCTCTGATGCTGTTGCTGGAGTGTGCTTATCTGTGTTTGGGTGTGTGTGTTTATCTGTGTTTACCTGACACTCTCTCTGATGCTGTTGCTGGAGTGTGTTTATCTGTGTTTACCTGACACTCTCTCTGATGCTGTTGCTGGAGTGTGCTTATCTGTGTTTGGGTGTGTGTGTTTATCTGTGTTTACCTGACACTCTCTCTGACGCTGTTGCTGGAGTGTGTTTATCTGTGTTTGGGTGTGTGTGTTTATCTGTGTTTACCTGACACTCTCTCTGATGCTGTTGCTGGAGTGTGCTTATCTGTGTTTGGGTGTGTGTGTTTATCGTGTTTACCTGACACTCTCTGACGTGTTGCTGGAGTGTGTTTATCTGTGTTTGGGTGTGTGTGTTTATCTGTGTTTACCTGACACTCTCTCTGATGCTGTTGCTGGAGTGTGCTTATCTGTGTTTGGGTGTGTGTGTGTTTATCTGTGTTTACCTGACACTCTCTCTGATGCTGTTGCTGGAGTGTGCTTATCTGTGTTTGGGTGTGTGTGTGTTTATCTGTGTTTACCTGACACTCTCTCTGATGCTGTTGCTGGAGTGTGCTTATCTGTGTTTGGGTGTGTGTGTTTATCTGTGTTACCTGACACTCTTTCCGCTGGTGGAGTGTGTTTATCTGTGTTTACCTGACACTCTCTCTGATGCTGTTGCTGGAGTGTGTTATCTGTGTTTGGGTGTGTGTGTTTATCTGTGTTTACCTGACACTCTCTCTGATGCTGTTGCTGGAGTGTGTTTATCTGTGTTTGGGTGTGTGTGTTTATCTGTGTTACTGAGATGTGTTGGGTGTTTATCTGTGTTTGGGTGTGTGTGTTTATCTGTGTTTACCTGACACTCTCTCTGATGCTGTTGCTGGAGTGTGCTTATCTGTGTTTGGGTGTGTGTGTTTATCTGTGTTTGGGTGTGTGTGTTTATCTGTGTTTGGGTGTGTGTGTTTATCTGTGTTTGGGTGTGTGTGTTTATCTGTGTTTACCTGACACTCTCTCTGATGCTGTTGCTGGAGTGTGCTTATCTGTGTTTGGGTGTGTGCGTTTATCTGTGTTTACCTGACACTCTCTCTGACGCTGTTGCTGGATTACTTGTTTGGGTGTGTGTGTTTATCTGTGTTTACCTGACACTCTCTCTGATGCTGTTGCTGGAGTGTGTTTATCTGTGTTTGGGTGTGTGTGTTTATCTGTGTTTACCTGACACTCTCTCTGATGCTGTTGCTGGAGTGTGTTTATCTGTGTTTGGGTGTGTGTGTTTATCTGTGTTTACCTGACACTCTCTCTCTGATGCTGTTGCTGGAGTGCGTTTATCTGTGTTTGGGTGTGTGTGTTTATCTGTGTTTACCTGACACTCTCTCTGATGCTGTTGCTGGAGTGTTTATCTGTGTTTGGGTGTGTGTGTTTATCTGTGTTTACCTGACACTCTCTCTGATGCTGTTGCGTGTTTATCTGTGTTTGGGTGTGTGTGTGTTTATCTGTGTTTGTGTGTTTATTTTGTTTACCTGACACTCTCTCTGATGCTGTTGCTGGAGTGTGTTTATCTGTGTTTACCTGACACTCTCTCTGACGCTGTTGCTGGAGTGCGTTTATCTGTGTTTGGGTGTGTGTGTTTATCTGTGTTTACCTGACACTCTCTCTGATGCTGTTGCTGGAGTGCGTTTATCTGTGTTTGGGTGTGTGTGTGTTTATCTGTGTTTACCTGACACTCTCTCTGATGCTGTTGCTGGAGTGTGTTTATCTGTGTTTGGGTGTGTGTGTTTATCTGTGTTTACCTGCACTCTCTGATGCTGTTGTGTGTGTTTATCTGTGTTTGGGTGTGTGTGTGTTTATCTGTGTTTACCTGACACTCTCTCTGATGCTGTTGCTGGAGTGTGTTTATCTGTGTTTGGGTGTGTGTGTTTATCTGTGTTTACCTGACACTCTCTCTCTGATGCTGTTGCTGGAGTGCGTTTATCTGTGTTTGGGTGTGTGTGTGTTTATCTGTGTTTACCTGACACTCTCTCTGACGCTGTTGCTGGAGTGCGTTTATCTGTGTTTGGGTGTGTGTGTTTATCTGTGTTTGGGTGTGTGTGTGTTTATTTGTGTTTACCTGACACTCTCTCTGATGCTGTTGCTGGAGTGTGTTTATCTGTGTTTACCTGACACTCTCTCTGACGCTGTTGCTGGAGTGCGTTTATCTGTGTTTGGGTGTGTGTGTTTATCTGTGTTTACCTGACACTCTCTCTGATGCTGTTGCTAGAGTGTGCTTATCTGTGTTTGGGTGTGTGTGTTTATCTGTGTTTACCTGACACTCTCTCTGATGCTGTTGCTGGAGTGTGTTTATCTGTGTTTGGGTGGGTGTGTGTTTATCTGTGTTTGGGTGTGTGTGTGTTTATCTGTGTTTGGGTGTGTGTGTGTTTATCTGTGTTTACCTGACACTCTCTCTGATGCTGTTGCTGGAGTGTGTTTATCTGTGTTTGGGTGTGTGTGTGTTGCGTTTTCTCCTCCTGCAGCTGGTTTGTGAGTCTGCACAGATCTTTCTGAGCTTTGTCAACATCAGCTGCAGCATCTGCAGCACACACACGCAACCTCTTCACCTCTTCATTTACACACACACACCGCGAATCACACTCCTGCAGACAGACAGACAGGTTTAAAATTAAGAGAAAGCAGGACTGTGTGTGTGAGCCGATGAGAATGAAGTGAATAATCTCATTATCATCAGTCACCTGCATGTTCTTCTGTAGATCAGAGATCTTCTCGTCCTTCAGTAAGATCTCACAACTTAACTTCTGCATCACCATCACAGACTCCTGCAACTACACAGACATAAACCACAGGAAAATATATACACAACATCAATACCACAACATTAATACCCACACTTCAGACTGCTAATAAAGAATATTTTGTACCAGTGTGTTGCAGTTGAGTAGAGTGTGTGTTGCAGTCGAGTGGAGTGTTGTAGTTGTGTAGAGTATGTGTACCTGTGTGTTGTAGTTGTGTAATGTTCTCCTCAGGCAGTCCAACAGAGCAGATTCTGTGTGTTTATCTTCTCCTATAAAACACACACCGATAAACATAAAATACAGTATATAAACTGATGTTCATCATTTAAACAGATCATGTTTGTCTCTGCTGGACTGAAGAGGAACTGGTTTCTCTAACCTGTGTGATTGATGTGTGCTGCCCCCTGCTTTTGATACTGCTGCAACACCACAGCAACGTCACTCAACAGACTGTCATGTGACTCCTGCGCACACACAAGAGACCTCTGCACCTGTAACACACACACACACACACACACACACACACACACACACACACACACACACACACACACACACACACACACACACACACACACACACACACACACACACACACACACACACACACACACACACACACACACACACACACACACACTTCAGATTCACATCAGCACTGCCAATCATCAGAAACCGAAACATAAAGGCCAGAAACATGCACATATCTTTTATTACTTTATGCCAAAAAGCACCTTAAAATTGAAGAGAGACAGACAGACAGAGACAGACTGACAGAAGTTCACCTGGCTGATTTCCTCTTGTGTCTCAGTATGCACTCTCTCCTGCTCTTGCAGTCTAATTGACAGCTTAAGTGACTCCACCCTTACCTGCTCTAACTGACCAATTAGGTCAGCAGATGCAGCCTTCTCTTGATCCAACTGACCAATCAGATCAGTCTTCATGTTCAAGAAATCTTTCTCCAACCTGAACACATCATCACATGCAGAAAATGCCACAAACACTTCAGGTAGATTTCTAGAGACATACAATCACATTAAACCAAGGAAGCATGAGATACTGTAACATTAAAACAATCTGAACGTCTGTCTTTGTTTCTCAGTGTGTACAAACAAAACAAACATGACTACAGTAAACAGACTTATGAAAGTACAGCAAATAAATGTCCAACTATCACAGTGTCATGATCACATTAACATCACACAATCATGACTGTGCTGTGACACAATCACTTATCAGCTGTGCTTTTAAGGGTGTACTCACACTAGGTAGGATTGTCTTGTACGGAAACCCAAGCGTGATTGTCTCTTCCCGGCTGGCCTGCACTCACACTGGCACATAAAGGTGCGAGGTGGAGCTTACGTAATCAATGATGCAAATTTTTGTGTTAAAGATAGCACTTTCACTAATACACCACCTAATAGATTTATCATTTAAGCTGCACAGACTGTACAGCACATATCATAAGATTATTGCTGAGACAGCAGCCTTTACTTACAACTCTAATTCCTGTCCATCAACACGGTGAGAACCAGACCTGTTATAAACCTAAATATGCTCAAATTAATTACTTTCATTGAAAAATGTACTGCTCAAGTTGTAACAGAAGGTGTTTGTCTGCTATCACACTACATGCGAACTGCACCCAAGCACCATTGAACCATGCCCAGACCGACCACATTGTTCAAACAAACCAGACTTAGAGGGTCAAACACGTGTGGTCTAGTGTGAGTACACCTTCAAAAAGCACAAGCTTCACATTTCTGCCTCTGAGCTCTCTGAAGTCTCACACTTCTGTTCTGAGTGTTTCTGTCAGTGAGACTGTTGTGTGGTGCATTAGCTCTCAGTCGTGATCTTACTGGGTGAGTTTCTGCCTCAGGTGTTGTGATGTTTCTCTCTCAGAAGTGTACTCTCTCTCCACCTCATCAAACTTCTGCTTCAAAATCTCCAAATTGGTGACAACCTCAGTGTGACTGTTCTTCTCCACCCCGAAAGCGCCCTCTAGATCCCTCATCCTCAACTACACACACATACGAGCGGTGAACAGGACACAGTTGGAGTCTGACTGTGATTACACTGATAAATATGCGTTACCTGGATGATGTCAGAGTTGAATTTTGACTCCAGGTGAGCAGCATGCTCTGACTCAACGCTCTGCTCCAAAACCTTTACTTTCTCCAGTGCTGCCTGCACACACACACACACACACACACACACAAGTCATGCACACACACACACACACACACACACACACTGCACCACACAACACCGTCCCACAACAATTGCACACACCGCATGAACACACACACACACACACACAAGTCATGCACACACACACACACACACAGACACACACACACAAGTCATGCACACACACACACACATGCACACACACACACAGTCATGCACACACACACACACACACACACACACACACACACACACACAGACAACACCATGCCACACAGACACACGCCATGCACACACAGACACATGCACACACAACACACGCACACAGACACACGTCATGCACACACACACACGTCACACACACACACACACACACGTCATGCACACACACACACACACAAGTCATGACACACACACACACAAGTCATGCACACACAAAACACACACACACACACACACACACACACACACGTCACACACAACACACACACACACACAAGTCATGCACACACACACACACAAGTCATGCACACACACACACACACACACAAGTCATGAACACACACACACAAGTCATGCACACACACACACACACACACACAAGTCAACACACACACACACACACACACAAGTCATGCACACACACACACATCACACACACACACACACACACAAGTCATGCACACACACACACAAGTCATGCACACACACACACACAAGTCATGCACACACACACACAAGTCATGCGCACACACACACACAAGTCATGCGCACACACACACACAAGTCATGCGCACACAGACACACAAGTCATGCGCACACACACACACACAAGTCATGCACACACAACACACACACACACACACACACACACACACACACACACACAAGTCATGCACACACACACACACACACACACAAGTCATGCACACACACACACACACACACACAACACACACACACACACACACACACAATCATCACCAAACACACACACACACACACAAGTCATGACACACACACACACACAAGTCATGCACACACACACACAAGTCATGCACACACACACACACACACAAGTCATGCACACACACACACACATGCACACACACACACAAGTCATGACACACACACACACACACACAAGTCATGCAAAGCACACACACAGACACACGTCATGCAAACACACATGCACACACAGACACACGTCATGCACACAACACACGTCATGACACACAGACGCACACACAGACACACACACACACAGACACACACGTCATGCACACACAGACACACACACACGTCATGCACACACAGACACACGTCATGCACACACAGACACACGTCATGCACACACAGACACACGTCATGCACACACAG
This sequence comes from Chromobotia macracanthus, assembly GCA_036877525.1. Lineage (NCBI taxonomy): Eukaryota > Metazoa > Chordata > Actinopteri > Cypriniformes > Botiidae > Chromobotia > Chromobotia macracanthus. The sequence continues at coordinate 505,564 of JAZGTH010000006.1, forward strand.
ACACACGTCATGCACACACAGACACACGTCATGCACACACACACACACACGACATGCACACACAGACACACTAAACACACACACACACACATCATGCACAAAACGTCATGCACACACACACACATACACACACACACACGCACACCACACACGTCATGCACACACACACGTCATGCACACACACACACGTCATGCAAAGCACACACGCTCATGCGCACACACACACACGTCATGCACACACACACGTCATGCGCACACACACACGTCATGCCACACATGCACACACACACACACACACACACACACACACACACACACACACACCCACACCCACACACACACACACACACACACCACACACACACACACCCACACACACACACACACGTCATGCACACACACACACGTCATGCACACACACACACGTCATGCACACACACACACGTCATGCACACACACACAAGTCATGCACACACACACAAGTCATGCACACACACACAAGTCATGCACACACAGACACACATGCACATCACAATATTTTGTTGGCTGTTTGTTTTTTCTTTCACATCACACTAGCGCTGTTCACAGTGAAATCTCCTGCTGTGTGTCAGTATGTTTTTTTCACTCAGTCTCTTGTTGATTAGAAGCTGGTTATGAAAGGTGCTGTAACACTAAAGCTGCTGCATTTACACACTGGGCTCTCTATGAACTCTAACCTGTGTGTGTTTGACGTCAAACAATAACCTCCTGACAAACTTCAATGACAATATTTGCATTTATTTAACACAGAAGCATCTTGCAGGCGTGTGAAGTATTCATCATCAGGTCTTCCTCACCTCCAGCTCTGAGCACAGTTTCTCTTCCCTCTCACTGCTGCGCTTTAGTTCTGTTGATCTGTTTCTCAGTTTCTCTCCATCTTTTTCTCTGTCTTTCTTCATTCTCTCAATTTCTCCCGTCATCTCCTGCAGAGTGTCTTTATGTTCCTGTGTGACGTTGACATATTCTTCAGTTAACACTAGAATACCAGAGGTATTTTGTTTACATAAACATGTAACAAATGAATGTTAGATTTATTCACAATTAATGGCAAACGTCTTTGCAAACTCAGTGTGCATGATGTGTTAAACTGAGCATGTGGTTGCTGTCGATGTGTCACTTTCTATAAACAATAATAAAGTCTCTTCAACAGTTATTTTTGCAGAAACATAAATACTGTCTCTGACACAAACACAGTCTCTTCACCTGTATCAGCTTCTCCAGTCGTCTGTTCTCAGTGTGGGCACTCAACAGTAGACAGTCCCTCTTGTGCAGCTGCATCTGGAGGTCTTGCTGGTCTTCCACATGGGTCTTCTGTGTGATCTCCAAAGATCTCTGGAGATCTGAGACTTTCTGATGCAGCTCTGAGCTAAGGACTTCACACAACATCAACAGCACATTACAGTCAATCCTGCAGAACCCAATCAACACTGTTTCAGTCTGGAAACTTTTCCTGGTGGACTGATAGAAACCTGCCCACACTGATGGTAAATTAAGTCTGCCAATCAGATTTGAACTTGAGGTTTTGATTACATTAAGCACACGCACATTAAGCACACGCACATTTCATGTTTTATGGGGACATACATTTCATGTTTTTAATGGTTTATATATTGTACAAACTGTACATTCTGTCTCTACACTAACCCTAAACCTTCCCATCACAGAAAACCTTCTGATATCATAGATTTTTGAAAAGCTCATTTATAAGCTTGTTTCCTTATGGGGACCTAACAAATGCCCCCATGAGAAAACAACCCAAAGGTCAAAATTTACTGCTATTACCATGAGGGGACATTTAGTCCCCATAACATCATAATATCAGGACCACAAACACACACACCCTCCAGTTTCAGATTGTGTTCTGTCAGGTCTCTGATCTTCTCCTCAGTCTTTCTCCTCTCCACTGTGGCATCCCTCCTCGCCACAGCAACATCATACTTTAGCCTCTGCTGCTCCGCCTCTCCATGCTCCACCTGTGCCCGTAAGCGGGCAACCCGAGCCTCATACTGTGACACCTGCGCAGACAGAAGAGACATCACACTTCTAACAACATGACAGGCTGTTTTTGGAACAGAACACTTGGTTTAAAATATGTATGCAAGAACGAGTTTCAGTCAGAGGTCTACTACACTGTTGTCACATGACCTCGCTATGTTGCATGTTTAACGCAGCATCTACAGGGGCATCTATACATGACCGGATAAATAAGTATGATTATTTGGCATTTTTAAAATCTGATTTTGTATAAAAAATATTTTACAAGATTTTATACAAGATATATAAGATGTTGAAAATTTCTGTTGATATTAGTGTCAATTTATTGAACATGCTGGAAATTGAAGCTAAACTAGGGACTAGGGGCATTGTGGGATACAGTGCTCTGTTGTATACTGCACACTATTATAGCAGCACGGCAGGTGTAAACGCATGACGCACCTCCTCATTGTGTCTGGAAGTAAACTGTAGGTTCTCTTTCTCCAGCTGGTTAATTTTCCACCTGAGTTCTGCAGTGACAGTAAAGCCACCATCACCTGTCACCCTCTCACTGACCCATCTGTCCGTCTGCAACTGCTTCATCTCGCCCCTGAATCTGCAAATACAACAGAGGTCACATGGTCGTAAGTAAGTTGTGTTACTGGATCAACATCTTTTTGTTGGTTCTGGATCATTCCCAGAAACAAAACAACAGTCCTGACCTGAACATTCATATTTGACCCCTAAATTCAGTGAAAAATATAACGTTGATGAGAATGTTATCCAACCTCCAACCCAGTGCTAAACCTAAAGTGTGCCCAGCCCAGCTCCTGGAGGGTCACTGAACCAGCTAATCAAGGCAGATTGGAAACATCCAGACAGGTGTGAATGCTGCAGTACACTGGCCCTCCAGGACCGAGGCTGGGCACCCTGGGGCTAAACCTAACCTAACACTGACCCTACAATCTGACTGGTAGATAGAATTGTTGATCCAGGAACACTCATCTCACTTGAGGAAATCACATGTGGTTTTACACACAGTACAGTCTCATACAGACCTATCGGTCACCTCCAGCGGGTGTTCTGCTGACGGGGTAACCGGCTGCGGGTGAGACGCCCGCAGGGTGTTAACAGAGTGGCCGGTGTCTCTCCGTTTGACCCGGCTGCTATGGCGCCGCCGGGCGGCGGGTGTCTCGGAGGGCATGATGGTCTGAGAACTGCAAAACAACGACAAACCCGGACATAATCATGCACACAGATAACAAGAGATTTTAATAGTTTTGTTGCGGAATCATTTTCTTCTGTCAATGTCTCAATGTTCTGTACAGATGTTTGTTTGATTTCTAACAGCCATGAACGGCCAAAACAGACCCAAAATATTAACACAAACAAACCAACTTACCTGAAACACGCTCTTAATCTCACTTTATCCACCTCTGATGTGATTTCTACAAAAAAGAAGTTTTTATAAGGATCTAAATGACTGTTGTATTCCGCTCCTTATGAACCCGCGTGAATGTGACGCCATGCTCAGCGTCTCCATGACAACAACCCGACAGATCCTCACACTGAAACAACCATTAAACAACACACGATACACTCCAGCAATCTTACATGTTATAATCAAAATATTATCAAATAATTCAATCATTTTTAAAGAAAACGTCTTTATTTTGTTGCTTCCTGTGACGATTGTTTTAACTGTTTAACAACAGGAATAACGTTTAGAATAAAAACGTTTTGTTTATTAAAGAGTTTTGTTTATTAATCAATTATTTATTTTCTTTTGTGTAAACAGATAAATTGACAAATTGAGTTATTTTGTTTCAAACTATAAAGATGAATAATATTGTGTTATATTTTTAATAATTACAACTCCCCCCCCCACCACCGTCATGGTTTTTCCTGCGTCACTCTGAGCGGGAGACGGACTCGGATTGAACCATTCACCCGCTGCTGAGGGGAGGCACGTACTATTGCTGGTGTCCATGTCCTTTCATTCATTACGGGATCATAGTTTTAATTAACTTGTTTACAGTTGTATCTTTTATGCAGAGTGTTTTTAAAATGTCATTTGAGTAAGCGGATAGGCAGGAGGCAGAAACGGTGAGTTCACATGACTATTGAGTCGGTGCTAGCCGGTGTTAGCAAAATACGGCTACAGCTTTAGCTCATACTTAACTGACTTTGATAAAAAAAAGTTCACCTTGTTTAATACATTTATAATGAAATCATATTATTGCACAACAGAATTTAATTCCTGGCCGTGAGCTAATGTTCTGAGTTAAGAAGTGCTTTAGCTTGTAAGCGAGTCTGTTGTGTGTTGTTTTGTTGTGTTAGTAGCACGTGACAGGGTCATATATGATGTTCATGTTTCATTCATTGACTGTCTTGCTGTAAATGCAGATGACATGTGATCAGGGGACAGCTGATTTTAAGTTTGGGGACATAGTGTTTGCTAAGATGAAGGGTTATCCGTTCTGGCCTGCCAGAGTAAGTTTATATTCTTTATATTTGATTAACATCTAAATGAGTTTAATGACTTAACTATGAGTTAAAGCTGATGGGTTGTTTGATTTCTGGCATTCAGATTGGTGAAGGAAAAGCCCCCAAAAATAAGATCCCTATTTTTTTCTATGGAACACATTCAACGTAAGTGAGGACACACACACACTGCATTAACAGCCTTCACAGTATCAAAGATTATCATAGCTATTTCTGCAGTACATGGTATGTGTACTCTTCACAGTGTGACTCTCTGTGTGCTTGAACAACCTCAAATGATCTTCTGCGTTTTCCAGATAGAATAGAAACCGAGCACAGTTGGTTGACTTTGTGGAAACAACTAACACCTGACCTGTTAGTTAACAGGAGATCAAAAATCAACTATTTTTCAACTGTGTTTCATCTTTTTCTTGACCTAATTGTGGTGGCAAATTAAATACAAAATCAAATTTAAAAAGGAAAATTTGTTGTATAAACAGCACAGCTTCCTCTCGGATGTTGGCAATGTGAATCTGCAGATTTTTTAAAACATTAAAGTATCTAATAAATGATTCAATATAAAAATAGTATGTACTGTACTATGTACTGTGTACTGTACTCTCAGTATTCCATAAGTAGTGGCTAGTGTTGTATTCTGAAAGCAATCTTCTCTTTTTCTCCAGAACGTTTCTTTTTTCCAAAGACATTGTCCCCTACTGGCCCAACAAAGAAAAATATGGCTGGCCAATCAAACGTGGCGGGTTCAAGGACGCCATGTGGGAGATTGAGAATGACCCGGGCGTGGGCCTCAGAGGTCAAAAGGTCAGTGTTATATCACTAATGTGCTAATATCATTTTAGTGTGAGTTTGAGGACCAGTGGCCTAAAGCTTCAGTCACTGCTGGCTGCATTGTGTGAGTTTCTGATGAACTTTAACAGCTTTTGTGTGTTTGTCAGAAAGAGGCGCTAGTAAAACGACTGTCAGAGTGTCGACCAACAGCCAAGAAGAAGAAACCCGAAAATCTGAATGAAAGAAAGATCCAGAAAAGGTCCCGTAAAGATTCAGTGTCCGAGACTGAGTCTAAATCAGTGATGCTGAAGAAGAGAGAAACTCCGGTGAAAAACAAGCACAGCAGCACTGAGCCGGACACATCAACAGAACAGAAAACAACACGCATGAGAGCCGCAGGGGAGAACACCCTCCCAGCAGACAGAAGATGTGCCTGGACTAAAGTTGAGCCTGTGGGGGAGGCGAGCATGCTGAAGACCATCACATCAGACTGGATGCTGCCCTCCAAAAAAAACATCTACTCAAGACTTGAAGGTGTGGGAAAACCTGCTAGCAGGAGACTGAAAAGAAGGTTGTCATCACTGAGGAAACACTCAGAGACTGATCGTCAGAATATGGTTTGTTCAGTTCTTCAGCAGAGATGAACTCCATCTGTGCATTTCAATTCTCTTTGTATTTGTTACTAATAAATTAATATGCCAATATTTAGCATTTTGAGATTGTTATGCCATAACCAGGTCACTTTAGTAAACAACTATTTTGTCAATCAAAAATGCACATTCTGTTTTTCTGAGAAATCTAAAGGGCCTCATTTCAGCAGTTTACTGTACATCTCATTTGGTAACATTATAAATATCAGTCAGTCAGGTGGTATCTATATGTAAGGTTTTACTGCGGTGTCTCTTTAAGGCCTCAAGGGTCACACGCTCCAGAGCAGATCTGCCGGAGGCCAAACATGATGTGACTGACAGATCTGTGAAGCGCAAGAGATCAAACACTGAGTGTGTTGAGAAGATGGAGGCTGATGTGTGCAGCCCCTGCAGAGCAGCAGGTGAAGCCTCTTACACACACAGCTGCTCTGTCCATAAATCACACTTTAGTTTCATATCATGAAATTATTGACTTTCTTAAAGTCAATCTGTTTTCGATCATGTAATCCCTTAAAACTAATCAATATGAAATAATTAAATGTTCTATGTTCTGTCTTCATACCTTTTAAATAGCTTGAATTTAACTCCACACCTTCCTTCTCGGATTACCTGAGCGACTCTCTCCATTCGTTGATATGATTGGTTACAACATGATTGTGGCATAGAAAATGGATGTTTTTGATACTAACTTTGGTAAACAGCAGCTTTAAAGAGAAAATACTCAGGAATAGTGTTGACAGATGTATTTGCACGATTTATCTTACAGTATATTACAAACACCACACATGTGCTAAAGTAATATCTGCTAAAGATATAAAGTTCTGCTAAGATGTACATGAACTGTACAGGCAGGTAAAATAATATTGACCAATAATGAAAATAACCCAACATTATTGTAGTGTAATAATCTTCTGTCTGACTCACAGTGTCAAAGAGGAAACAACACACAGATCAGAAGTCTGACGCTAAAGAACCAGAGAAGCAGCAGATCGAGACTAGCGAGATGGAGACTGATGCAAAACATACAAAGAGTGACATGCTGAGCATCTTTGAAAAACAAGAGAGAAAAGAGCAGAAGAGAGCCAGCGATGAAGAGGTGAGAAAAGGCGAGAGAGCTTTAAAAAGCAGATGCAGAGAAGCGAACTGTCTGTCTGACTGTCTGTCTCTTGTAGAAGAGTAAGATTATGGCGGAGAAGAGACAGAGTGTGCTGAGATCTCTGCAGGGTTTGGTCACCTCCACTAGAGGAAGGACACAAACCTTCAGCACGGAGAAAACAAGCACAGCAAAAACACCTCAACACGAGGAGCAGAACCAGGCAGAGAGGAGCCGAGCAGCCCGGGGTGAAAACCGTGGAGTCCTGGATGAGAACCGTGGGCCGATGAAACCGGCTGAGGAGCAGAGAGATCCCGAGCAGAACAGAGAACAGGAACACAATAGAACAGAGTGAGTGAATTCAGATCCTCTCAGCCAGGCACTGATGATGCCATGAGTGACATATTTGAATTGAAGTGAAAGTTAATAATGAAGTGAAGTTAAAAATGGTTCTGTACACTGTTCTATACACACACTGGAAGTCACTCAAAATAACATGCGGCTGCAGGTTTTACTAGCATTAAGCACCAGTGTTAGATTTAATCCAAGTCTAAGTGAATCCAAACATCTGACTTTTTAAGCATTTGCTTTATTGTCTTTGTACATTTGATTGAGATTGGATTTAAACATAAACATTTGTGTTTGTTCTTCATAATGTTTGTCAAATGTTGATGTGGACAGACAACCGGATATTAAGAGCAGGGAGGACGACAGCCGAGGTGAGACAGTTCACAGAGAGACTTCTGCTGTATGATTGTGTGTGTCTCTAACCACGTGTGTGTGTTTCAGCTGTCTCTCTGTCTGTCACTGATTCTCTGCTCTACCGGTTGCATGGTGACATCAGGATCTCTATGACACTGGATAATCCAGTATGAACCAGTTCAACACAACACTGATCTAATATAGAGGAGTGTTACTCCTGTCCTCAGTACTGTAACCGATGTGTGTATGTGTGTGTGTGTTTCTCACAGGATGTTAGTAGATGTTTATCAGCTCTGGATGAATTGAGTCGAGTTCCTGTTTCATCTCGAAACATGCAGAACCACAGCGAGCTCATTGACACTCTCAGAAAGGTACACACACCTGCTAAAACAACAGTTCTTAATTTTTTGCTGTACCGAAACTGTAATACAAACATGAACAGTAATGGTCTAAAAATCAAACATTGACATGAACTGCAGAATTATTGAGCGTCTGGTTTGTAAATGTCTCATACAGCGCTCTTACGCTCATAATAAATCACAGATAACACAAAAGCTGACTTTGTGTATGTAGATGCGCTGGTTTAGAGGCAGTGAGGCTATCATGTTCAAGGCCTCGATGTTATATCATCGTTTTAAAAACATCTACCTCATCGGAGACGCAGACGACACTCTGAGTCAAGAGTACCTCCACTCACTGCAGGAAGAGAGAGAGAGAGCAGTGCAACAGGACGAGGGACAGACAAACTGTGGATCAGGTACATCAGCCCTCTGCAGTGACGTTGGCTGATGCTGAAATTACATGCTTCAACTTTTCACAAGTTTCTCATTTTTTTAATTTTTAGAAGTTAATGTTTTGTTACAGGTAAAACAAGCTGAATGATCTATGAACTTAACATTTTTAAAACTGCATCTTCACTGTGCCGCAGTCAGACTGTCTCACAGTTTTCACAGTCATTGGTTAACCTGCATTACATGCGACATCACACAGCCTGCAGCCCTCTCAGTTCTACAGACATCACTATCAGATCTACAGACATCACTATCAAAACAGCTGCTTATTTTTTAGATGTTTTTGTTTAATTGATTTTTTTGTTTAAATTATGAAAATGTTTAATACAATTGATAGATTTTGTCTGATTTTTCACGTACAGTAATAACCCTGTTTAATCTCTTGTGTTTAGTGATCAGTGTGACAGAAGTAAGTGAGGAGACCACAAACACAGAAACATCTCTCAACATCTCTCAAACACCACTCAACGTGCCTGACAGGTATGACATCATTATGTTGGACAGACCCCTGTTGTGAACCTCAGTGAGACGCTTCTCAGACGTGCCTAAGTGAATTCATGCAGACACTGAACCTGACACACAGAGATTGACTGTGGGGGGGCTGATGTATAGTTGGTGTTCAGCTGACGACTTCTTTTTATTCATTCACATATTTTTAATATTTCCCTCAGCACCGTCCACCAGCTTGGATCAAGAATTCCATTGTGATTTTTTTTTTTTTTCTCAAAGTGCATTCTGGGATAGCCACACTTGTGATGGATCATTTGATATGCCCATAATTTGACCACAACAAGGCATTTCAAAACTGTGGTTCTGTTTGTAACCTTAAGACCTCCTGTTGTCAAAGAGTATGTGAATGAATGTAAAGAAACGTTTGCTAGAACCGTGTAAATTCCACTGATCCACTGTTCCAAAAAGATCCACTGTTTCAAACCGTCTTCAGGGCATGTCTATAATATCTTAAAATACTGTACTACATGTACTGTACTACAAATACTACATGTAGGGTGATAAATCTGATCTCTGATCTGTTCGCAGTGCAGCTGATGAAGACAGAAGCTCACATGCAGACTGACATCACTTCCTGTTTTAACTCCTATGTTTGTTGTATGTCGTGGTGTTGGTTTTATCCACAGTTGGAGAGTCTGATCTGCTCTGCAGTTATTAATTTATCCCGTGATAAACAGAGTTTTAGTCAACACGTCCAGTCCAATGCTCATGAGGGTTTGTAGAAATCACAAACTTCTTTCACTATTAGTATTGAAACAGCTGATCTGGGTTCTTGTAAAGTCTAAAGACTTTATGCTGCTGGTCTAGGATCAGATTTTATATTTGTGTCTCATTCAGGCTTCAGATGAGGTCATATTAAGCTGTTAAAGAGAGAGAAGTCTAATGGGGGGGGACAGTGTGTGACTCAGGATGAGTGTATGTTGTTCTGTGGCTTCAGTGCATTATCCTTTCTTCTGTGTTTATCCTTCAGTCATTTTGGACTGAAATATTCATGCCCTCATTTACAAAGCATTAAATCACATTGCAGTATATACAACTTTTCCTCAGACTTGCCTGTTTTATTTTACATTGACAGCTGTTTTTATATGCTTGTTGATTTTGATATGACACTACAATTAAAGGACTGATAACTGGAACTAGTATACATTTACCTTTCCACAGCAGTTGCCACAATGTGAGAAAGATCAGACCTGCAGGAGATGTTCCACAATCTTCAAGTATTACAGACTGTAGGAAAGTTCCCCAACACTTCTGTTTCTGAAGATGCAGACTCTACCTGTGAAACAAGCTTAAAAATGTTAAATTGTTAAGTGTTGAGTTGTACACAGGGCAGCTACATTCTTTACACTTAGTCTGAGCTAAAACCGGAGCTAATACAACATGTTATTATACTACTTGTGTCATAAAAGCATTAAAATCTCTGTTATCACTATGAGAGGATTTCTGTTATAAAGCACTTGCATGTGCTTTGTGTTGATATGACAGTTAAACATGACAGTAAACTGATCTTTAATACTTGCTGCTGTTTGTGGTCTGATTTCATCTGATTATTAAGTGTTCAAACCTAATGCATCGCATCCTGTCTAGATTATATTAGGATAGATTTGATTATCATTGCGAGGTGTACTTTTTGAAATGGTACTCAATATAACATTGAGTACTCTAACGTTATCACATACATGCACACATTGCACTGCTCAGAATGGCAGGTAAAATAATACACATGGTACTGTATGATATTGTACTCACTTATTGCACAGATTTAAAATTGCTTGGAGGGGCAAATAACATGATAGATATTGGTTGTATATAAATTAAGTCACACAGTGATATTATATTGTACAGATTTTGTTCTTGTGTAGTATTGTACATTGGTAGTTTTCACAGTATTTGGGTTCAGTAGAGAGTGCGTGTGACAGTGGCATTGGGGTAAAAACTTTTCATCAGTCTTGTGGACTGTTGGACCTGTATCTCATCCCTAAATGTTTCTCTGTGGATTTTGAAACAGTCAAGGAAGATCTTTGTGCACTTGGTGTAGACATGCATTTGCAGTTTTAGACAGGGTAAGTTCAGATTGATATTGTTATGCACACGGTTATGTATACTATCTAAACTGTGTGTGCTAAATACTTTGATGACAGACTACAAAATGTGTTATATTAACAGAACATAATTTGTGTAACGCTGTATCCCACAATCCAGTACATTCTATTTGTCGAATTTGTTTTATGCAAAACAACCAGAATTATTTCCAAGATAATTAGACAATGTAATGAGTATATGTAATAGCACACTGCTGTTTAAAACGTTTGTTACTTACAACATTATAACCTCAACCCAAACTGTTCATACAGACGTACGCACTGTGCATGGTACAGTAAGCAGTACACAAGTATACGAACACAGCCACAGTCTGAGACACAAAAGTCGCCACAGGTGCGACTTCTCCCCTCCGTGTCGCAGTCCCGGCTGCGCTCAAAGTGTGAAACATCTCCACTGACGCTGGAGGCGCTAGTGAGTCCTACTGTAGCGGGAACTCATGAATAATGCATCGTGACGTCACACGTCTTACCTGACGTGTCACGGCACTCAAGGAAAGTAACCAAACAACGTCAGCATGACCTAATTATTATTTATGAGCAGTGTTCTGGCGTAGTAGAGCACACTGTTGGAGAGGAAGTAGTCTAATCCACACGAGTGTGAGGATTATTCAAAACACTAAATAAAAATATTAATAAAAACTATTCCAGCAGTAAAACAGAGGGTGCACGAAAACGTTTTGTAAACTGATTTGCATGTTGCCGTCTTTGACCTTTAGAAGCGACACGTTGCCGGGGCTGCAGTCGGTGGGCGTGTCCGGTGACATACACGTCACACCTCCGACGACGTTCGGCTGCCCGTGCGGAGAGGCTGGTCGAGTCCGGACCGCGGACGCGCGCGGCCGGGTGCGTGACTGTTAATGTAAGCGAGCGTCGCGCGCGTCTCAGGGAACACTGCGCCATGGCTCGAGTCGGACCCGGAGCGGACGGCGCGGAACCGGAGGAGGTGAGTGTCCAATATCTGACACGCAAATACCGGCCGTGACTCAAAACCTAGTAAGTTGCCTACCTAGGGTGCATTCCGAGTGTCAAGTGCGCTGGTGTTGTTCGCGACGGGAGGGGTTAGGGTTGGGGATTGACAATATGATTAGCCTGATATAAAATCAATGGAAGTCTGTAGAATGACGTCACTAATACAGTCAAACGCGAGCGAGACGGATGACGTCTGTTTTCACGCAGTGCTTCAGTGATGTGTCAGATACACGGTTTAATATGGGCTGTTTACTCTAACTCAGTGACCACATTCATGTATTACAGTCTTAATGTACATGTATACATAGAGAGCAATTTAATGACAGTGAATGAAATGTAATATTTACACAAAGAGATCAATCACAGTTAAGAACGCAGTTAGGATGTTTACTGAAGTAGATCTTATGAGATCTTATTTTAAACACAACTACAGTTTTTATTTATTAATTATTTATCAAAAGCGACTTATAGAGAGGGAGAGAGAGCATTAAACATTTTATCTTAAGAATCAACAAGTCTATAAAGCTACATTTACAAGTGAAAATCGTGTTGAACAGAAGTATTAAACAGCATTAGGAATAAGTCCGGTGTCTGTGAAACAGGTTCACGGTGTTGTGAAACAGGTTCACGGTGTCTGTGAAACAGGAGTGTCTTCAGGTGTTTCGGCAGGGTCTCAGGAGGTCAGGTGGAGGCTGGGGGTTCATTCCACCAAGAAGAAACAGATTAGATGAACGGAGAGGACATCTGTCTGAAATAGTTGATCTTAAACATACATTTACATTTACAATGTATAATCCTAAATTATACATTTAATGTTACAGTGTGTTCAGTGACAGTGTGATTATAACCATTTATCAGTGTGTCAGGATGTTTATACTGTCACCTGACATAAACATCACCATGGCAACCAGGTTCTTTAGACTGTATGTGTGGTTCAGTTGCCACTTATCCTGAAACATACATTCATAATCATGTTGTACATCATATAAAAGGCTTTAAAAGTGTGTGTGTTTATTTATTGATAAACACCCAGGGCAGTGAGTGTGTGTGTGTGAGTGTGTGTGTGTGTGTGAGTGTGTGTGTGTGAGTGTGTGTGTGTCATATGGTTATTAAAAGCTCAGATCTAGTTTCACATACAGACCTTGTGTTTTATCAATGCAGATTGTGTGTGCGTCTGTGTGTTTGTGTATGTTTGAGTATTGTTGATAGGTGTGATGTGTGCTGCAATAAGTGTAATTCCACTTGTGATAATACAAAACTAAATACACAACTACACACTCATGTTCTCTTCTCAGGTGAGCTGGTAAACACAACTTTGATACATTTCACAAACAGAAACACTGTCATTAATATTCTTACAAAAGCCGGAGCAGATTATAAATGTACCCTACACACACTGTGATTGGTGGTTTCACATGACTGTCAGGCTGTTCCTGTCTAAGTCTTGGCCAGTTTAAACTGCTTCAGTCCACTCCTGCATTTTCTGTCTTACAACAATCTTTAGGTTTATAACATCACCATCTGCACCTTCACTGGGTGTTAAATCAGTAACATGCTCACATGAAGTCCTAATAAAGATGTTGAGATGTTGGGAGATGTGTGTGTTTTGTGAGATATTTTTCATGTGATTCATTGGCATGAAATAGTTTCAATGTGATCGTCAATGTGACTGTAGTTTTAAATCTGTTTCAGACCACATTTCATGATATTAAATGAGAGACCACCATCATCTGTCCCACTGATTAAAATAAAGATGTGCGGTCTGATTTTAAAACAGAGGATCTAGAGTCACACACACAGCTGACCAAACACAACACAAGACTGCAGATCGTTTTAAAGGGCACACTGGTGAAAGTTTGTGTGTGTGTGTGTGTTTGTCTGTCCCTTCAGTTAGAATAACTCCTGGTTAATGTTTTTGATTCACTGGTTGTGTGTTTTCTTTAAGTCAGAGGTCAGTTTGAAAGATTTAGGTAAATATTAAACAGATGATAAACTGCAGTCACTTCATACTGTCATACACATATTCACTCACAAAAGAATATTTGAAAGCTCTGACAGAAGAAGGGGTTAATATGGTGTAGATCAGGTTATCCAGTCCTGCTTCTGCGGAGTTCAGCTCTTGTGTCCTGGGGAGTTCAGCTCTTGTGTCCTGGGGAGTTCAGCTCTTGTGTCCTGCGGAGTTCAGTTCCTGCTTCAACACACCTGCCTGGAAGTTTCTGCTGATTCGGATGTATGTTATTGCTTAATTTGCTCACAATTCGCAGAACACTTGAAACGGGTTTAAATGGAACTGAGCCCTTGGTCACTTGGAAAATAGAGTAAATGTAGTTACAATGCTGTAACTATTCTAAACAGGACTGGACACCACTGGTTTAGACAGTACAGACCAATGACATGAAGCTACTGTTCCAAACATCTGACTGAATTACAGCAAACAGGCAGAGTGAAAATATTTTCCATATTTAATTGTTCTAAATTCTGTAACAGTGACTTTATAGTTAAGCTTGAGGAATAGACAGATGTAATGACCATAGTGAAATTAATTCTGGTGTTATAAAACACTGACTGTATTGACTGTCACGACTGGAAATGTCAAATGACTTCAGACTGCTCATATCAGACCCTTTTAAACCTTACACACACACACACACACACACACACACACGGCTGTCATCTGAATACAATCATGAGTATACATTTCACAGTACAGGATAATATTATAAATGAAGATATTGTGAATGAGGCATTAGGTTTATGGAGTCACGTCTATAAATAGTGTCTGTGAAATGACAGAACTAATCAGACATCAGACACTGGGCTCTGAGAAAGACACATTCCTTCATCACTGACGTGTGTGTTTGTGTGTGTGAATGTGTAGTTTCATCCTGAGAGTGTGTCACATACACATTAAACTCTAAATTCTGATACACATATTTATTGTTTGCTATAATAATTCTTTCGTAATCAATTTTCATGTTTTTTCAGGACTGTTTTGAAGATGCTTATGATCGTATCCCAGTGTGAGTATCTGCACACCTTCTAAAAAAAATCACAATTCATTTCTGCCTGTGTCTGATCTTACCACTCAGTCACACACACAAACACACACATTAGCTGACCTTAGTTAGTTAGTATTTGTGCATGATGACATTATTTTTATGCAAATTAACCAGGTTTCCCATAAATTCTTAATACTGCAGTAAAACATATGTCATTCTGTTGGTGTGAAGTATGATGTGAACATATAGACTGAGGGTTCTGGGTATAGACTGCATAAGCAGTGATAAGGTGGATAAACAGCTGTGTGAGCACTCTCTACTGAAGGGACTGCACACACACCAGCTGGACCCTGTTATCAATAACCATCATCAATCCGTTCAGAAGTGGAATGATGTAAGATTTGTCTTCAAATTGATTTGAATTATTTCAGAATATAATTTTGTGTGTTCAGGGCCTCTAAGATGGACCTGCGCTTGTCACTAGAGGAGTGCAGCATGGCCCTTAACCTTGTCCTGAACAACAAGTTCTCTGAAGCTCTGGATCTGCTGAAACCCTGGTACCCCAATTATCTGAGTGTGTGTGAAATACAATGAAACGTTTGAGAAGTGATTTTTGAGGACATTTATCTGTGTGTGTGTTAGTGTGTGTGAAATGCAATGAAACATGTTTGATAAGTGATTTTTGAGGACATTTATCTGTGTGTGTGTTAGTGTGTGTGAAATGCAATGAAACATGTTTGAGAAGTGATATTTGAGGGCATTTATCTCGTGTGTGTGTGTGTGTGTGTGTGTGTGTGTGTGTTGTAGGTCTAAGAACAGTATGTATCATGCTCTGGGCTACAGCAGTATTCTTGTGATGCAAGCCGCCATGACATTTGAACACAAAGACATTCAGACAGGGATGACGACCATCAAAGAGGCCTTACAGACCTGCCAGAGGTTCCACACTACATCACTTATTTGTGTTTTAGGATTTTGAATGGCCAGTGTTGCTAAATAATCTTAATATAATCACATAACAGTTATTTAATCACAGCGGTCACTGTTTTATCTATGATGATTCTAGATTCTTCAACTTCTGCTTGAGTTCTGTTCATGTTCCACTTATGTTCTGCTTTAGTTCTGTACATATTCTGCTCAGGTTCTACTCATGTTCTGCTCCTGTTCTGCTCATGTATTGCTCATTTTTGGCTAATGGGTTCTAACTGGGTTCTTTCATGTTCTGCTTAGGTTATGCTCATGTTCGTCTCTGTCTGCAGGTTTAGGAAACGGAACTCTGTGGTGGAGTCCATATCCAGCCTGATGTCCAAACACTCACCAGACAGCCTCAAAGAGGGTATGAGTGTGTGTGTGTGTGAGAGAGAGGGACAGAGAGTGTGTTTGCTTCTAAAGGGCTTTAAAAATGTTGTTGCCCATGTACCTGTGTGTGTGTGTAGAGGAGATGCATGCTGAGATCTGCTATGCTGAATGTTTGCTACAGAAGGCCACACTTACATTTGTACAGGTTAGTAAACACACACACCTGCCTGTCTGCATTCAAACTTGAGAATGTTTAGCCATGTTATTTCTCAACTACCCATAAGTAAAAATACAGTAGAAACAATAGAAATAAAATTACAGTACAAAAACAAAAAAAAATAATAAAACAATGCCGTAAGCATTTCACATCAATTATGCAAATTAAACATGAAAAACAATCTCTCTCTCTTTATCTCTCCCTGTGTGTGTGTCTCTCTCTCTCTCTCTCACTCTTTTTATCTCTCCCTGTGTCTCTCTCTCTCTGTCTTTCTCTTTGTCTTTATCTCTCTCTCTCTGGCTCTCTCTTTATCTCTCTCTGTCTCTCTCGCTCTGTCTCTCTCTGTCTCTATCTCTGTTATTCAGGATGAAAACATGATCAGTTTTATTAAAGGTGGAATCAAAATTCGCACAAGTTATCAAATCTACAAGTGAGTCTGAATCTTTTCATTATTCACCTCTGTCAGCACTCAAAAGCTCATATGATGACAATACAGTATTTATTATAACAACATTGATTATTTTATTATTATATTGCAGTATTATTATTTCTCTGATCAGGTCTGAGCTCTGTGGTGTGTGTATGTTCTCAGGGACTGCCAGAGTGTGTTGAATGTGTCTCAGGGAGAGGGTGGAGACAACGAGACCTTCAGGCAGTTTGAGGGTGGAGTCAAGCTGGGGATTGGCTCCTTCAACTTGGTTAGTGCAGGAATGCTGGAATGTAAAACAAAATAAAACATTTGTAAGGAATTGTCTCAAATGGTTTTAACAGTAAGGTTTTACAGAAAAGCATCTGTTCACACGGTTTACTATTTGTGCGGTGTTAGATGTTGTCTCTTCTGCCTGCACGAATACTGCGTCTTCTGGAGTTTATCGGCTTTTCAGGAAACAGGGTGAGTAACACACACACACACACACACACACACACACACACACACACACACATGTAAACACACAAATGTGTAAACACTCTCTCTCTAAGCACTGTGTGTCTCCTGCAGGAGTTTGGTTTGTCTCAGCTGCATGATGGTGCTGTTAATCACAGTCTCAGATCCGTCCTGTGTGTGCTCACCCTTCTCTTCTACCACACATATGTGTGTCTGATACTGGGTAACTACACACACACACACACTGGTGTTCTCTGTTCTGGATGTCGTCCTGTTGTTTACTGAACATCCTGTGGTCCTGGACTGGTTTCACTCGGTTAAATATCTTCCGATTGGCCGAAATATCTTCATTTATTTATTGTGTGTTTCAGGCACTGGTGAGGGGAACCTGGTGGAGGCTGAATCTCTGTTAGAGCCATATGTAGAAAAATATCCTCAGGTGAGAACCTGAACACAAATATATAAATCCAGGAATATTTTCCCCACAATGACGATTGTGTGATTATTGACTGCTGTCATGTTCTAAACCTGCATGTTGAGCTTGTGAAATACAGAAGAATAATACAGACATTACAGATCAAGTGCTTAAGAATATTTCTGCCTTCATTTGTGTGTTGTGGAGTAAAGAGTGACACGAGTGTGAGTAACTGAGAACAGAAATCATGTCCTTCCTCAGTCAGTTTTTTTGATGTTTGTAGGGCTCCATCATCCTCTTTTACTCGGCTCGCATCGCTTTACTGAAAGGAAGCTTTGAGCAGGTGAAGGACGACACGCTGAGGGTCATCTTTATGTCTGTATCTTTGAGAACTCTAGCACACTGTTTCTCAACCCCCCATTGTCCACAACATGCCCCCTACTCACAATTCACACCCAATGAAATATTCTTCCTGGCATGACTAGAATAATGTATTTGTTTTGTCTTATTTGAAATCATTTAAAGTCAGATAGCCCGGCACTGCTTAAGCAATGCTGCTCTAGCAGCTGTTAAGGGTAATGTTAAGCAGCTGAAGGATGGTGGGAGTGATGCTGACATGTCTGTGTGTCCCTCAGGCTGTGCTGAAGTTTCAGGAGTGTATCTCCAGTCAGCAGCAATGGCGTCAGATCCATCATCTGTGTTACTGGGAGCTAATGTGGAGTCACTCCTTCCTGCAGCAGTGGGCTGAAGCATATCGATACGCAGACCTGCTGTGCAGAGAAAGCCGCTGGTCTAAAGTAACACACACACACACTCATGTTTATTTGACTATATTAATAAGGTAATTTTATATTCTTCCATTACCTTTATATCAGGCTAATGATATTTCTTATCCCTCAACCCTAAACCCTCACACAAAGATGTGACTGAAATCAGATTTATAGAAAACCGTGATTGGCTGATTTATGATTACCTTTTTATTTAGTGAGGAGCAGTGAAATGTCTCACAAGTTGGTTGTCATGATATTTCAGTATGATAGTGAGGGCGTCTGTACACACACAGATGCTGTGCTGCACTCGTGTGGTGTTTATGTCAGATGTTGTGTTTCAGGCCATCTATGTGTATCAGAAAGCTGCAATTCTCAGCATGATGTCAGATGATGATGCAAAGAAGACTGGAGAGAATATAGTGGAGTTATTCAGGTGTGGAGATCTTCTGAAAGTCAATCTGGTTCATGTTCAGAGGTTCACTAGTGTAGACCACCGCAAAGGTGTTAGACCCAGACCAAAAACAACCCTTTCACTCTGATTTAATGGGTTCTTTGATGTGGTATGTGATGTGGTGTGTGGTGGTGTGTGTGGTGTGGTGTGTGGTGTGGTGTGTGTGTGTGTGTGGTGTGTGGTGTGGTGTGTGTGTGTGTGTGTGTGGTGTGTGGTGTGTGTGTGGTGTGTGGTGTGGTGTGTGGTGTGGTGTGTGGTGTGTGGTGTGGTGTGGTGTGTGTGTGGTGTGTGTTTTGTAGGCAGGTGGAGGGGCTGAAGCAGCGTTTGGCTGGCAAGTCGATCCCCACTGAGAAGTTTGCTGTGAGAAAATCCAGAAGATACTCGTCACCTGTGCCGGTCAAACTGATCATTCCTGCTCTGGTGCGTCTCACACACACACCACACACAGGATTGATGAAAAGAAGTGATGTATAAATGTATTGTCTACAGGAAATGATGTATGTGTGGAACGGCTTCACTATTGTGGGGAAGCGTGCAGACATCACTGAGAGTTTACTGATTACTATAGAAAGAGCAGAAGAGCAGCTACACAACCACCCCGGTGAGACACACACACACATAAATACAAACCACACACACAAGCACACACACACAAACAAACACACACACACAAACAAACACACAGACACACACAAACACCTACTGGCACCAGACACACACTCATAAACACACATACACACATTGTTTATTATGACTGTTTCTCATGTTAGAATAATAGCAGATTCCAACTCATTCATTCTCTCACAC
This sequence comes from Chromobotia macracanthus, assembly GCA_036877525.1. Classification (NCBI taxonomy): domain Eukaryota; kingdom Metazoa; phylum Chordata; class Actinopteri; order Cypriniformes; family Botiidae; genus Chromobotia; species Chromobotia macracanthus. Next base: position 525,511 of record JAZGTH010000006.1, read on the forward strand.
TTCATGAAGTTCATCCAGAGAACATTTAAACAGAACTGAACACTTACTGACTGCTTTACCATCCGTTAGAACTTTCATAAGGTCAAAATATGCAAATAGACTCATTAGAACATGCACACAAAATCTGAGATGGACATTCTAATAAATTAGAGATTAATATTCTTCTGAATCCTGTGTGTGTGTGGTCTGGGTGTGTGGTCTGGGTGTGGGTGTGTGGTCTGGGTCTGGGTGTGGGTGTGTTGTGTGGTGTTGTGTGTGGTGTTGTGTTCAGACCCCTCTGAGTTTCATGCAGATGATCAGTGTCTGGTGCAGATGTTGAAGGGTTTGTGTCTGAAACATCTGGGCAGGTTGATGCAGGCAGAACTTTGCTTCACACAGGTGCTGAGCAGGTAATACACACCATCACATCTACCATGTTTAAACTCCTGAAACTCATGAAAGATTGTGTGTTACTACAACAACACGGTTCACACAGTTTTTACCCAATAAAATATTCTAGACCCCGTCATAACTAGAAAGATGTATTATAGGTTTTATTCTAAAATTATTATAAATATTATAATAATATCCAAACCCTAAGAAATATCGTAATGTTTTTTGTGTGTTTGCAGTGAGAAGCGCATCCGTTATGATCATTATCTGATTCCCTTTACTTTGTATGAACTGGGTCTACTGTACAAACAGCAGGGCGATTTCAGCAAGGCCACACGCTTCATTGAAGACGCCAAGTGAGTATAAATATAAACCACAAAGCAATAGTGCAGGTTTCAGTTACTGCAGTAGTGAAGAGAACAGTGTGTTTGTTCTGTCTCATTACAGACAGATGACTGCTGGCCATGCTAACTGTACTTTTATGTTCTTTTCTAGGTTAAATTATAAAGATTATTCAATGGAGTCTCGGCTTCATTTTCGCATTCACGCGGCTCTGAGCAGTCTGAAGAGTTCTCCTGCTAACTCACCCTGATGATGGAGAACATTCAGTCAGACGATCAGAGATGAAGCAGTGGAACACAAACCTCTGCAGACCAGCACATCTCCACCGTCATCAAAACACCAAAGCAGCGCTGTATCTGCGGCCTGCCTGTAGCGACCAATAGAAATTCTCCATTTCAAACCAAAGTCCCTGTAGAGGTCTAATATATTTACGAGCATTTAAACTACAGTCTGATTTCATACATGTACCTCAGACCTGAAACAATAGTAGACAAATTCTTTATCTGATTGTGCTTTATTCAATCTTTTTGAGTTGTACATTTGTTCAGCTGGCTGAAAAAACTCCCCGACCACCAATCACAAAACAGCTGCTTTAATGAATGTGCCAGAGCGACCAAATGTGTGTTTCTGTCTGCTGTGTGTGTGCCTCTGTTAAATATATGTGTTTCACAAGCGGTCTTAATGCTGGTTTTATAGTTTTTTCTCTTGCATGCTTTGTAGATGTCTGTTCATTTGTGCTGTTGTCTGGCTCACAGCAGTCGTTCTGTCTGTAGATCAAAGAAAGCTGCAATAATTGTCTTACAGATTATTATAAAGCTGATTTTTCTTTTTGAAATTTGTTGATGCTTCAAGAAATCAAGAAAGTAATTTGAAAGCAATAATTACCAGTCAGTAATCATGCTGAAAGTTAATGTTGTGAAAATCTATAAGAAAAATTCTCATTTCTTTTAGAAAGGGGTTATTTTACTGTATTGATTGAATGAGGGGTGGTACAGTATGTAGCCCTGATGTTGGGGCTAACCCTGCCCTAAACCGGCCATGTCTTTTCTTTACATCATTACCAAATAAATAAGTAGTTTCATGTTTCCTTTATATGTGAAAAGTGAGTGTGTAATTCTGAGGTAAACGATCACAAATCATTTTCTCTTGTGTGTGTATTAAGCCTGTTCAGATCATCTGACTGGATCGTCACGTGACTGTTTTTAGATTCAAACTCTTTATTCGCTACAGCATGTGAGCTGGAATTACAGAATGTGAAAGACTGAAAAGAATCTGACAGGCAAGTAATGACTGAATTTCATTTCAGTGTCAAATGATCCTTTAAATCAAGATCTCATGTCACTGAATATATCATACCCAGTAAAGATTGTTATTAATGTATGAAAGCCCACAACTGTTGACATCAGCCTCTTCAGGTCTGATGTTTTTGTGTCTTATATAAGTGACTGATGGTCATTTGACTGTCATACCAGAATCATTTCTTTGGTTCTTTTTCTTTAAATGTGTCTGGCGTTGTCTATGGAGTGTTTCGTTTAAAGTTTCCATTTTCTCTTCATATACAGGAAGTCAAGTGTGTGTGTGTGCCAGTCAAATCATACAGAGCCTATAATAATATCAACATGTTAATGTGACACTTCAGAAAACAAATATAATTGTCAAATATAGCAAACAAAAATAAAATTTATGTTCAACATCTGTTGTTGTAGCATCAACCCCTTAAAAAGATATAAATTGTGTTAACATGTTTACAGAATTTTAATCACATTTTTATATATATTATAAAAGTATAGGTCAAAATAATACAGTTACTATAGATGGTTTATGCGTGACAGGGTCCCTCTCAATGTTCTGCTCACCTCTGGTCAGTCTGAAGTTCAGTCAGTTTCTCAGTTGAGATGCAGAAGACCAGCAGGATTATCTCCAGAGGGACCAGCAGACGTATCAGTATGAAGATTCATGCTGGGCTTCTCTGCACAACCGTGACTTTCATCCATTTATTCATTCATTCAATAATCTACACTTTGAAACAATACAGCAGAAAAAAAAGATTTGTCTAGTCGGTACCTACTTAATATTTCAATATTGTACTTTATATTACATTTAAAAATTAATTATATACACAACCGGTCAAATGAAAAACAAAAAACGTTTTAAATCCTTCACTGATAAGCTTAATTAAAACAAACGGCTACAAAAAAGTACTTTAACAGGAATTACACAAAGAACTGACCTGCAGAATTGCTTCATATGCACTAGTGGACAGCACTGAGTCACAACACCGCTATGAGTCTATACGATTCTGAGACGCAGGTAAAGACTGATCCATCAGAAACTGTACAGATTCATCAGAGGTGTCAATTAATGAAATCAGCACTTCATTAAAACAGGGTGTAAACTTTACGTTTCCTCCGTGTCACTGTGACTTTGTTACCAAACAAAGCTCCTCAGAGCTCAGAACTCATCTCTGGTGCTCTGCACTTTTGAGTAACTCCTGCACAGGTTCCTGGAGCACGAGGGAGAAAGTGACATCGGCCATGAGAATGTGCAGGGAACCATTTATCTTAACATTCTTCTCCAGGAAGTTAAACATGGGGCTCCACCACATCCTGCTGAGGTAGTTGTGAGGAGACCCTGTCAGGTCCTGCAGGATCAGGAGATGGTCATTTAAAGTCCAAAACTTAGTGCTTGTAAAAGCAGAATTCATCAATCATTATAACTGCTGAACTGAACTCTGGGTCATGACATGTTATAATTTATAATAGTTGCATTCCTGTCACAGTCAGATGTGACATCTGATCTTCATATCGTTTGATCTGACAGATGCTGTATGATAATTAACACTCTCCGGGTTTCTCATTGACATGTTTTAAGGAAACACAGCAGAGTTCTGGATTTGCAGGTATTGTGGAGTTTGGAGTTTTACCTGGTTGTTGGCGATGGTGTGGTACCAGTAAAAGAGACGTGAGGTGATGTAATACGCCACCACAACGTCCACACTGTAGTGCTGGTGTACAACCAGGATACAGACCACGCATGCTGCGCTCAGCATCCAGCAGAGCCCGTGATATCAGCGCCAGAGCAGAGCGCAAGAAGAGTCTACAACACAACACAACACAACACAATAACCTTACACAAGCACGCAGTATACTGGGCTGGAACTCCAGAGCTGTACTTCAGTTAACAATTATAAGATATATATGCTTTTATGCATAAGATTATATGCTTTATATCTTTATGTGATTATATGTTGTTTTCACATAAGATTAATAATGAATGTGCACATATTGTGAATAAATTTAATAATTTACAGCTGGTAGTCTTCAGTAATTCACTTGATTCATAAAACATGAATATCAGTTTATCGTATGTTTCCTTTCTGACACATATGACAATGAAAAGACTCTATCAATAAAACTGTATCAAGCTAAGCTTTGTGGAGGGAAGAAATACAGAGTGAGATAATGAAACTGAGGGACCTTGATGGAGATGAGAGTGGAAGAGCAGGTAGGTGTACTTGCCACTGTGCTCAAAATGAGATTAGCATTATTATTATATATTACAGTGTATTTCTCAATGGCCCTGAACCCCCCAGCAAGCTCCATTGTGGGACATCAGTATTTATAAAACCCTGCTGTTTTATTTGTATTCATGTTATTTGAGACACATAATGTCATTCAGATTGACTCTGGTGCTGTGAGAAGGGTTGTGTGTTTTCACACATCAGAGTATAAACCATATTCTCTCTTTGCAGTCACATTAGAATCAACTGAATTTAATTCAATCAAAAGGGCTGGTAGACTGATGGTGATGATGATGACTTCCTCATACTCACACTCTTGAATAAAGAGGAAGGTGAGGGTCAATATCACGGTGTGGCACTGTACTGGAAGTCGCCACACGAGATGTGAGCCAGTGATAGACAGACCTCCTCCAGACACCAGCTGCAGAACCCACTGGATCTTCCCCTGAGAACCTCCGTACAGCTGCAGAACAAATATTAACACACTGATAAACAGTAACTGTGAATGAAGGGCTGGTTTTTCACTCTTTGATTCTGTACTTTTCATTTGTTTAACTGAACTGATGGAATATTGACAACTGCCAGAATCAAGAGCAGGTGGCCAGCAGCCAATACAACATACAAGCAAGACACCTTTTCAGCTAAAGGAATGTGAATATGATAAACTGAATATTGATTAATATTCATTTAGCTAAAGGAATGTGAACATGATAATAAACTGAATATTGATTAATATTCATTTTTGCCAAAAGAAAAACATGACATTATAGTAACGAGTAAAGCACAGGATTATTACAAAAAGTGCCTTTTGAAGCAAAAATGATCTGCTTTCTGTCACTGATGGTTACAGGTGTGGTAATAGAGATCACCTTTGGTGCACAGTCTATGTGCTTGCTGGGAACAGGAAGTGTTGCGACGTACATAGTGACCACGCTGTACAAATACAACAATCCCTGCAAAAGGAAAAACCTTCAGCCCATAATTGCCCTTTCTCTCGCACACACACAGTCAGAGACGGCAGAATTACTGGGTGTGTTGATTACAGGTTTGGGTTAGGTTTGTAATAGGTAGAGTTATTCTTTCACTCTACCTATTACAAATGCTGAAGTTTTCATGCAATTTAAATTTGATAGATCAGTATATTATATATACTATATATATATATACATATTATATATATATATATATATATATATATATATAATATCAGTATATTATTGATATTGTAGTATCAGTCTGTCAGTCTGATACTCTGTCTCACTGCTGTTGTGTTTCAGAGGTAAGAAAGTCTGTCAGGATGGATCAACACAGATTTCTTGATGAATTGGTTAAAGAGGATCTGTGATGGTAACGTCAAATATTTTCCCTGTATACTGCTGTGTAATGTACATTAAGCAGTGTACATTAATTATGTATTTGTATTATGTAACTTACCTACAATTGAGGGAGCATTTAACATTTGGTCGTACTGAACACTTCATACTGAAGGCTGCATAATATCTTGGTGAATCTAACAAAAGGATGTATGTCATATTTTACCCCATAAAATAATAAAAATGAACTACAGTATTACTCCAATACCGTACACCTCTGATAGTTATTCTGGTTGTGTGTGAGCAAAAACACACACACACACACACACTTCATAGTCTTGTTCCTCTGACTTGATCAAAACGGCAGACAAATGTGGCCGATCTGTGACCCTCTGATAAATCATGAAGTAAACACGTGCTTCAGATCAATACTGTGTTTGTGTCTGTTTGGGGACAACTGAAGCTCAGCGAAAACGGAGCAGAAAAACGCATATCAGTTACACAAGTACAGAGTTTGTTAGAAAAAGTCATTTATTATAAACCATATCTCTTAACATGAACTGTTTCTTATTAAGGGTTTTTGGGGTGTTGGGAGTTTGATCAAGACGGCAGATGATGAAGGTTTGTGAGTCTGAGAGTTTGACAGGCACAAATCTCCTGTAAGTCACATGATGTGTATTGAGCTTGCATGTGCTCTCTCATCATCATCATCATCAGAGTCCAGTAGAGATGCAAAACAACATAATGAAATCATAATCAAAACTCAAAATACACAAAACACACAACACACACACTCACACACAACACACACACTCACACACAACAAACACACCCACACACACCAAACACACACACCAAACACCAAACACACACACCAAACACCAAACACACACACCAAACACACACACACAAACACACACACACAAACTCTCACACACACTCTCACACACCACACACACACACACAACACACAACAAACACACACACAACAAACACACACACCAAACACACACACACAAACTCTCACACACACTCTCACACACACTCTCACACACCACACACACACACACACACACACACACACACACAACAAACACACACACAACAAACACACACACACACACACACCAAACACACACACACAACACACACACACACACAAACACACACACACACAAACACACACACACACACACACAACAAACACACACAACAAACACACACACACAACAAACAAACACACACACACAACAAACACACACACAACAAACACACACACACAACAAACACACACAACAAACACATACACACAACAAACACACACACACACAACACACACACACACACACACACACAACAAACACAACAAACACAACAAACACACACAACAAACACATACACACAACAAACACACACACACAACAAACACACACACACACACAACAAACACAAAACAAACACACAACAAACACACACACACACACACAACAAACACACACACACACACTACAAACACACACACACACAACAAACACACACACACAACAAACACACACAACAAACACACACACACACACAACACAAACACACACTCACACACACACACACACTCTCTCACACACACACAACACACACACACACACACACACACACACACACAACAACAAACACACACACACACACACACAGCGTGACACTGCTGATGCGGATTCACAAAGTGCTGTCTCACATCTGCATCTGTTTTTTAAATCCAAACCAGATCAGACCACATCAAACCAGACATCATCTCCCCTACAGCCCCTCCCTCATCTGTAGTACATACTTCAAAAAGTTAAAACTGCAGTACAAGCGACACGTCACCAGCCTGAACGGACATGACGTCAAACAGTTGCTGATGACTATGAGCAATGACTCTATATAATATAATATAATATAATATAATATAATATAATATAATATAATATAATATAATATAATATAATATAATATAATATAATATAATATATAATGTAATGTAATGTAATGTAATGTAATATAATATAATATAATATAATATAATATAATATAATATAATATAATATAATATAATATAATATATAATGATATGATATGATATGATACTTTAACTATAGTCTGAATCAGACAAAAGAGTAATTATATTTAGTAATTATATTTAGCTGTCAGTATAAGCAAATCATCTATGGATTGTTTCAATTTAGATAGATACCTAAATGTGTGTGTACCTACTTAACCATATTCTGGGGACATATTTGTTCCCAAAAGTGGGCAAAACATGATAAACCTCTTTCTGAGGGAATCCTGATTGGGAAATACCATAAAACTGTAGTAAATATAATTTTTCTTCATTTTTTGTTAGGGGTAGAGTGTTTACACTTACGTTTATTCATTTAGCAGATGCTTTTATCCAAAGCGACTTACAAAAGACGAGAGCATTAAAAATTTGCATTAAGAACCAACAAGCCTCGTCTACAAAGCTACATTTACAAACGGATATTGTATTCTTCTGCTAGAGACAAGATGAACAGAAGAAGGGTTTCTTTAAATATATGTAGGAAAGAGTAGGAATAAATCAGGTGTCTGTGAAACAGGAGTGTTTTCAGTTGTTTCTTGAGGGTTGTGATGGTCTCAGCAGATCAGGTGGAGGCTGGGAATTCATTCCACCACAAAGGAACAGAATAGGTGAACGCTTTAGAGAGTGATCTGGTACCTCATTGTGGGGAAACAATCAGACGTCGCTCATTAATAGATCGTAGCTGGCAGGGGGGTAAGTATATCTGAAGGAGTGAGTTGAGGTGGAAGGGTGAAGTTCTGGTGTCTGTCCTAAAGGCAAGGGTAAGAGATTTAAATCGGATGCGGGCAGCTACAGGTAGCCAGTGGAAATGAGGTCAGGAGGGGTGTGACGTGGCCTCTTCAGTACAAAGTCTATGGAATGTCTCTCTCTCTCTTAGATTCCTGATGTCAGAGCACATAAGTGTCATATTCTCCTGAGCTGGACACAATCTCTCTCAGATTGTGACAGCTGTCAACCTGTGCGTCTGCTTTGAAATCTGCAGTTTATTCTGCTGTTCCACCAGACAGGGGGTCAGGGGAGGAGTCACCCGCACACATTCATTTTACACGCAAGTGTTTAGTGCACACGTCCAAGTTCAACTTGAGCTTTATTGTCATTCCGCTATATGTGGGGACATACAGTGGAACGAAATGTCGTGCCTCACAGGACCACGGTGCTACATAAATACAGACATACAACAATGACGTGAAACAGTATAAATCTAAACACAAATACTAACAGAATTAGATTATAAATATACTATATATAAAGTTGCCTATACATAAACTATTTAAATACAAACTATACAAATGTTTCACATAAATATTGCACGAGGAAAAAGAAAGTCAAGCACTGTTCTTGGCTGGAGAACAGTACAAGATGATCTGTAGTGCATGGGCTTGTAAACATACATGAGTCTTTTTGTGGGATTATGTACCCTCAGTTGTAAAAAGTGTCTAGTGCACATAGAGGAGAGTGTGTTACTACAGGTGGTCTGTGCGGCCTACTCACCTGTGTGTAGCACACTCAGAATTGCACAAGGGAGAAATAAAAAAATATATATATTTAAGAGGTATGAGGTTTTTCAGAGGGGGGCCATGCTTAAGTTCAGGGCTCTCACAGCCTGGGGGAAAAAGCTGTTGAGCAGTCTGGCAGTGCGGGCTCTGATGCTCCGGTACCGTTTTCCTGACGGCAGGAGCTGGAAGAGACTGTGTGAGGGATGGGTGGGGTCCTTTACGATGCTGGTGGCTTTGTTGGAGCATCGTGAAAGGAAAATGTCCAGGATGGAGGGGAGAGGGGTACCGATGATCTTTGCAGCTGTGTTCACTGTCCGCTGGAGGGTCTTGCGGTCTGCAGCGCTGCAGTTCCCATACCAGACAGTGATGCAGCTGGTCAGCACACTCTCAATGGTTCCCCTGTAGAACATGGTGAGGATTGGTGGAGGGAGACTTGCTCTTTTCAGCCGGCGGAGAAAGTGTAGGCGCTGTTGTGCCTTTTTGGAGAGTGACGTGGTGTTGGTGGTCCAGGTGAGATCCTCTGTGATGTGCACCCCCAGGAATTTAGTGCTGCTGACTCTCTCCACAGTCGAGCTGTCGATGGTCAGTGGGGGGTGGTCAGTGGAGTTTCTTCTGAGGTCCATCACAACCTCCTTTGTCTTCTCCACATTGAGGGACAGGTTGTTCGCGCCACACCATGCCGCTAGCTGTGCCACTTCCTCTCTGTAGTGCGTTTCATCGTTGTTGCTGATGAGACCTACCACCGTTGTATCATCAGCGAACTTGATGATGTGGTTGGAGCTGAACTTGGCAGTGCAGTCGTGGGTCAGCAGTGTGAAGAGCAGCGGGCTGAGCACACAGCCTTGTGGGGCACCTGTGCTCAGTGTGGTAGTGCTCGAGGTGTTGTGGCCAAAACGGACTGACTGGGGTCTTTCAGTTAAAAAGTCCAGTTACAGAGAGAGTTGTTAAGGCCCAGCAGGTGTAATTTATTAATGAGCTGTTGTGGGATTATTGTGTTGAATGCTGAGCTGAAGTCAATGAACAGCATTCTTACATAAGTGTTCTTCTGGTCTAAGTGGGTAAGAGCCAGGTGGAGGGTGGAGGAAATTGCATCATCCGTAGAGCGGTTTGGACGGTATGCAAACTGGAGCGGGTCGAGTGTGTTGGGGAGGCTGGTTTTTATGTGATTCATGACTAATCTCTCAAAGCACTTCATCATGATTGGAGTCAGTGCTATGGGACGATAGTCATTCAGACAGGACACAGGTGATATCTTAGGTACCGGTATGATGGTTGTGGACTTGAGACACGTGGGGACGACTGCCTGGCTCAGCGAGATGTTGAAGATATCTGTTAGGACATCTGTCAGCTGTGCAGCACAGTCTCTCAGTACACGGCCAGGTATGTTGTCAGGACCCGTAGCCTTGCGTGGGTTAATCCTAGACAGGGTCTTCCTCACTACGGCTGGAGACAGACAGAGCGCCTGGTCGGTGGGAGGTGTGGGCAGTTTTTGTGCAGGTGTGTCATTCTGCATTTCAAACCGTGAATAAAACTGGTTAAGTGCATCTGGAAGGGATGTGTCGTCATCACAGGCCTGTGGCAGGGGCTTGTGACGATATGAGGTCAAATATAGGAGACAAAATTAAATATTTTAATATTTGCATTACATAACATCAGGAAAATCAGGCATTTTCTAACAGAATATGCAACACAACTTCTCGTCCAGGCTCTGGTCATTTCTAGGCTTGATTACTGCAATGCTCTTCTGGCAGGACTGCCATCATGCACAATCAAGCCTCTACAAATGATTCAAAACGCTGCAGCGCGTCTCGTCTTCAATGAGCCCAAAAGAGCCCATGTCACCCCTCTCCTCATCTCTCTGCACTGGCTACCACTCACTGCTCGCATCAAGTTCAAGGCCTTGACACTTGCTTACAGATCTATCACTGGGTCAGCACCCTCCTACTTTCACTCATTCTTACAAGTCTACGCTCCTACCAGAAGCCTGCGATCACAGAAGGAATGAAGGCTTGTGGTACCATCACAGAGAGGCACAAAATCACTCTCCAGATTATTTTCGTTCACTACTCCATGCTGGTGGAATGATCTTCCTGCCTTCATCCGTAATGCAGAATCCCTGGCAATATTCAAAAGACAGCTGAAAACACATCTCTTTCATGAGCACTTAACCTCATCATGAAAAAAAATCCTTTCCCTTCATTTCCTATTCCTCTTTCCTTTAAATCTCTCCTTGTTGTAGCATATGATACTCTGAGCAATGTCTGAAACTTGTATTGTGAGCACTTATTGTGTCTAGTTGCCTCTTCAGGTTCACTCGCTTGTTGTATTCCGCACTTGTAAGTCGCTTTAGATAAAAGCGGCCGCTAAATGAATAAATGTAAATGTAAATATTTGAATTTTTTATTAAAACATATTTTAGACTTCCGGATGTTTGAAATGTATAAACTTTATTCAGCATGATTTTGTTTGGTGTCAACATAAGAAAACAGACAAGACTTTTTTTAAAAGTTGTACTTTTAAATACTTTTTTTTACTTTTGTAAATAAAAGGCTTGAAATGTGAAGTCTTTGAATCATATATTCATGAAACATACATGAGTATTATATTGGTTAAAGCAATGCGAAACAGTTTTAAGATACATTTGTCACATGACCTCCTTTCACTGCATTTGAATTGACTGTAAAATGTCTTTTGACAGTACAGTCAAATAATCAGCCCAGAAACAGTTAATAGTGTTTGATGTAACTCCATTTATTCATCACACAGGAAATGGAGGCTCAGGTGAAGTGCACTGTGGGATACAATAATTCTGCTGTGTAGTAGATCATACAAGAGTCCATGCATACAGAAAACATACATTCTGTGCAGAGCATATACTGCAAAAGTAGTGAGAGCTGCTGTCAGTGTTGTGTGTAATGCAGCTGCGCAGACTCCAGTGGAGCTAAAGCACTGAACTGTGTCCTCAGTAGACATGTGGGTCTGGATCTAGATCCAGACTGATTTGAAACAGATTTACTGAGATTACAGCACTAAACTATAGTTCAACTTTCATTACAAAATGGTTCCTGTTTCTGAGTGTTAAGGAAATGTTCTCTTGCCCTTTCTCCAACCCACACACTCTGAGTGTTGATGAAGGTTCTGATCTGTATTACATACTCCTCACCTCTCCATGTCTGTCTCACTTTAAACAAAACATGTTCTGACACACGTGTGACATCAGTGCACTTCAGGTGTTGTTTACTGTCAGAAGATTTGTGGAGCACACCTGCTTCAGAAAGAGGGAGAGAGAGAAAGCGAGAGAGTGGGGAGAGAGAGAGCGAGCCATGTGCTGTTTGTAAGGTGTTGAAGGTACCAATTCCAATAAACAAGTAGAATTTCTTGAACAACTAAAGCGTTATTAAATGACCAGCAGATGAGAAACCTCAGACACTGAAGACCTGAAGATCTGCAGCTGATATCAACCTTCAGTCTTCAATAACATCAGTGCTTGCAGAATATGTTGATGTGTTCTTCTATCTTTGTGAGGACCAGTGTGATCATCTGACTGAGGACAAAGAGAGTTAAGTGAGAAATTCCACTTTCTGCCCCCCCGTAAAGAGCTGTTTGAGGGGTAAGACTTGGCCTTAGGGTAAGGGTTTGAATTGGGTTAAGGTTAGGTTTAGAGTAAGGGTTAGGCAGTTAATTGGGATGGTTAAGGTTATGTTAAGGGGCTAGAGATTCTATTGTTCAATGAATGTCCTCACAAAGATAGCTGTAAGTGTGTTTTTATTTAACCATATATTGGGGAAAATCTGTACCCAAAAGTCAGCAAAAACCTTCTTTTGGAAATGTCTTCATTTGTAAAATGGCTATAAAAATATGGTAAAAATGCAGAAAGTTTTCTGTTAGGTTTAGAGTGTAGGTTAGGGTTGGGTTATATTGTTTTAAACTGGCCGGTTTTAAAAACAATAGAGGTCTATGGAATGCCCCTATTTAAATAGATAAGTAATGTGTGTGTGTGTGTGTGTGTGTGTGTCACTCTGGTCTGCAGGCTCCTCTCCGCAGACTCAAATCATCCACTGCAATTTCTCCGTGTTTTTCTCGCCGTCTTTCTCCTTTCAACACAACCTGACACACATGAACATGATCACACAACAGAACCAGATGTGATTATATTACAATAGAGGAGGATATTTACTCAAAAATATACAGATCCACTTTCATGGTATGAAAAACTGTTTAGTTTAGTTTTCGATTATTTAAATTAGTTTAAGGATCTGAAGCAAGGGTCAGTCAATGTGTAGTTTGAAAGTTTACTTAAAAGACAACAAAAAAGAATTTCCTAGTGAAAAAAATAAAAAAAAACAGTTGAAGCTTACATCATCAAGACCCCGCCCCCAAATTGTGATCTGGGTGTGTCCCCAGCCATGTCCTCCAGTCCTAGTCCATATGGAGGGGCTGTGACTTCGCCCCTTCCTGACAAACACTTGCAGAGAACCAATGTGATGTCCATGAAGCCGGTGTCTAAAGGCCAGACAGAGTTCACTGCCCCACCATGCTTTTCTGGGCGGACCCAGTGGCACCGTAAGCCGCGCCCCTCTGATGCTTCGTCTGTTTGTAGCCTCTGGAACTGCCAGGTACCGCCCACCTGAGGGTGATTGAGTGGTATGGAAACATAAATTACTAGCAGTGATAGAAGAGGAACAACACAACTTTGACTATATACTCTCAGTCTCAGTTTATCTGTCTTGTCAGACTGTCCACATTTAAGGATTAAATGTGTTCACACTGACTCCAGCCAATCAGACAGGAGCTTGTGATGTTTGGGTGATTAATTCTGAAGCTCAGATCAAACTAATGTTTTACCAGCAGGATCTTCTTTGATGTCCCAGCGCAGATCTCCTGAATCTAACATCCAAACACACAAACCCTCATCAAATGAGCAGCTGATGACACCAGCCCCTGAAATCACACACAGGTTCATAAGCTCCTTGTGGTGTGTCCTGCTTATGCTTAGAGAAAATATTATGTTTGTGGAAATTATACCTGGATCATCTCGCGTGTATTCGGCAGTGTTTCCCAGCTCAACGTCAAAGTCCCAGTCAAACAAATTGTTTCCAAAACGTGGAACTAGATCAAAGCGACAGAGACCAATCAGATCAATGTAACGAATGACAATAATCTGACCAATGATCAGATTAAGCAATGTGTAAATACCACAATGATTTAAACACTGTGTATTTGGCCATTTACTTTTCAAAAGTCTTAAAATCATTAAAGCTGCAATCTGTAATTGAGTAAGTACATCACATTTCTTTATGTGTATAACGATTTATAATTTGACCTGCCAGCTCAGATTTGACAGGAAACCACCTGTGGTGAAGTCACGTGTAAACAGAAGATCCGGCTGCTGAGTCACGTGTGTGGCTGCCAAGGACTGTGCAGTGTTTGTGTCTTGTTTTTACAACAGTTGCTTTGAATTTAAGCTTGCCATCCACATTAAGAAAATAACTCTGCAAGTAACTTGCTGTTTGTTTTAACAGAGATGGCGATAGAGAGGCAGAAGTTAAAGACTGCAGCTTTAAATGGGCATCAGTAGACTAGTCTTTCTTGTGACAGACATTTAAGGTTCAAATATAATTGTTCAGCCCTAGACTGATGTCTGGTGACATTGTGCAGCTCTCACTGTGGACATCTCCTCTGGGCCTTGGTGTGTTCTCTCTGTGGACGCGATTGTCCAGAGTGGTTGTGCCTCCAGTTGTCATGGTGACTGTTGTGATGGGCGTTGTAGCTGGAGTCATCTCTGTAGGTGACACAGGTGATGAGGACAGTGTAGCTGTGACAGGGACTGATGTAGTTGTAGGTGTTGTTGTTGTCCTTTCAGTTGTTGTAGTGAGTGTTGTAGGGTCTGCAGTAGTTGAAGCTGTTGTCGTCGTCATGGCAACAGGAGTTATGATTATAGCAGAGGTGGGATTGACTGTTGAGATGGTTGTGTTTGTTATCAAGGTGTTTGTCATGGGAATTGTTGTTATGGAGAGGGTGGCTAGACTAACAGTCACTTGGACTGGTCTGACAGGCTCAATGGTGACTTTAACAACAGCTGCAAACACACACACAACGTACAATACTAAATGTATCGTAGTAATCATAGATTCTGTCCAGAAATAACTGATAATAAAGGGAACATATTGTAAGAGTTCACACATACTTACGTTTGCAGTCATAACCCTTCCCATTTACACTCAGTGTACACTTGCATCTCTTGTGGCCTGATGTGTCATAGCAGAGATTTCTCTTATCTGAAGACACACACAAACATACACAGAGACAAGCACATCGAAAGCTGTTATATAAAAAATGCATTATATTTTTATTCAAAGTCATTACATGGTTGTTTAAACAGACACACACACCTATGCAGTGATATTTTCCATTGATGTGCTGCAGCTCAAATCCATCATGACACCTGCAGATGTAGCTGCCGAACGTGTTCACACACTTCCGGAACCTTGGACACTTCGCTTGACCTGTTACACACTCATCCACATCTGAAGAGAAAGTCCAACATTTACATTCAATACAGATTCCTAATCACACACGCACAGAAATCACACACAGAAATGTAAAACTGCATTCACACCGACACACGTTCTGCCGTCCAGAGAGAGGCGGAGTCCTGGAGACGGACACTGACATCGGACCTCCCCTTTCATCACCGCACAACTGTACTGACAGTTTGCCATTGCACATGTGCGAGCATCTGCACACACAGACACACAGTTACTGCATCTCACACTACATGTACACACAGAATGACTGAACTAGCAATAGTTTGCTTGTGCTACAGTGTTTTGTGCTTATTAGAGTACAGTATGATAGCATAATGACATTCTTATCATGCTTAGCATTAGCAGACGTTTTATCATGTATCATATAGATGCATGTATAATATACACGCTCATCAGTGCACACTTGCTCACATACTGTCTGATATTCTGTGTGTTTGAGATGCACTTTAAACACCATGACATTTAGACGGGATAGGATCAGGAACAGAAGGTCTCGGACACAGGGAGGAATCAGGGAGACACAGTCCAGATACTCACTCCTACACGAGTCGTCTGCCATCATCATGTAGCCGTTGAGACAGTAACATTTATAACTGCCCAGTGTGTTCATACACCTGAACTTACAGGGTCTGTATGCACACTCGTTCACATCTACACACACACACACACACACACACACGAGAACAACCAAATTATTACATTAAAATACTGTTGTTTGGTACTACAGTACTTTATAATATACTATATATATATACACTATATATAGTAACTTTATTCAGCTTTAAAATGAGAGACAAGCAGCAGTGTGTGTGTGTGTGTGTGTGTGTGTGTGTGTGTGTGTGTGTGGTCACTGGTAATGTACATACACGTCCCGTGTATGTCTGTAGGTATGTCTGGAATGTGTTTGGACGTGTATCTGATTTTACAGGCAGGTTTATCCCTGCAGGAAAACACAGATCTCACCAAACCAAATAATTCACAGCTCCGATGTGTAACACAGCATCACTGTTTTGAAAAGTCTCTCCAACTGTGCAAAAGATATTAAACTTTTTTTCTTCAAAAAAAGATTCACTGCATAATTGACATACTGTAAATAATGAAAGAATCAACATTTTCAAAAACATTGTGTGTGACTTTCACATTTGTTCTTATTTATGGCTGTGACTTGTACTGGAAGTTTTAGTTGAAGATTTATAGAAGAATACATTGACGGGGGACGTGTGTGTGTGTGTGTGAGACTACTACATACAATCTGTGTATCTATGGGGAATTCTTTTGTTTTAATACACAGCTAGTTATAGCACTAT
>JAZGTH010000006.1:547500-592500 GCA_036877525.1 Chromobotia macracanthus
CCGTAATTGATGCTCGAGGCGGAGGGGGTAGTAGTCTCTCTCTCTCTCTCTCTCTCTCTCTCTCTCTCTCTCTCTCTCTCTGTCTCTCTCTCTCGTGTCTCTGTCTCTCGTGTCTCTGTCTCTCTCTCTCTCTCTCTCTCAGTCTCTCGTGTCTCTGTCTCTCTCTCGTCTCTGTCTCTTTCTCTCTGTCTCTCTCTCTCTCTGTCTCTCTCTCTCTCTCAGTCTCTCGTGTCTCTGTCTCTCTCTCTCTCTCTCTCTCTCGTGTCTCTGTCTCTCTCTCTCGTGTCTCTGTCTCTCTCTCTCTCTCTCTCTGTCTCTCTCTCTCTCTCTCTTGTGTCTCTCTCTGTCTCTCGTGTCTCTGTCTCTCTCTCGTGTCTCTGTCTCTCTTTCTCTCGTGTCTCTGTCTCTCTCTCTGTCTCTCTCTCTCTTGTGTGTCTCTCTCTCTCTCACTGTCTCTCTCTCTCTCTGTGTATCTCACTGTCTGTCTCTCTCTGTGTCTCTCTCTCTGTGTATCTCTCTCTCTCTGTGTATCTCTCTCTCTCTGTGTATCTCTGTGTGTGTCTCTCTCTCTCTGTGTCTCTCTCTCTGTCTCTCTCTCTCTCTCTGTGTCTCTCTCTCTCTCTGTGTATCTCTGTGTCTTTCTCTCTCTCTGTCTTTGTGTCTCTCTCTTTCTGTGTCTCTCTCTCTCTCTGTGTCTCTCTCTCTCTCTGTGTCTCTCTCTCTCTCTGTGTCTCTCTCTCTCTCTGTGTATCTCTGTGTCTTTCTCTCTCTGTCTTTGTGTCTCTCTCTCTCTCTCTCTCTCTCTCTGTCTCTCTCTCTCTGTGTATCTCTGTGTGTCTCTCTCTCTCTGTGTATCTCTGTGTCTTTCTCTCTCTCTCTCTGTGTCTCTCTCTGTCTCTGTGTCTCTCTCTGTCTCTGTGTATCTCTCTCTCTCTCTCTCTCTCAGTGCACATATAAACACACATTTCCACCACACTAACTTATCTTGGGTTCATGTGACCAGTGCTGCTGCTGAAACAAAATAATTAAACCAAGCCTGCTGGCTCCAGATGAACTCACATTCGTACATATGATAAAGAAACGCATTTAAACGTTAAATAAACCTACATGAATAATAACGGCTGCTGATATTCCTCTGCCATTTTTACTACAGCTTTATCTAGTCAAAGTAAGTGGATCGCAAATGGTATTTATTTCATTATTTGAACCTAATGGGGTAAATTAAAAATCCACTAAGAATCACAATAAGAGGCTACTGGAAACTGGAGCCTACTGGAATGAACTTAATGAAAATAAAAGTATGAGAAATGTAATTATGATATTCACACTTTTGCATTTTAGTTTAATCTGTGTATTCCTTTTCTCCCTTTCCACCACAGGGTGTTAGTATAGGTTTGTTTTGCTCTGATGGCGAACATGAGCAGTAGTGTGTGTATGGAAAGCCCACACTCTCATGGCCACACCCCCGGAAGAGACTTTCCTCTGCAGATCGACTCCTGTGTAAACCCCGTGTTGGACTACAGTGCGCAGATGGAGCGATATCGCTCCTTTGCGACCTTCTACAAAAACAGCACGGCTGCCACCGCCCCGTTTCCCCAGACTGCTAAAATCGCCCGCATTGCCACACCCCTCTTCCCCTCCGCCCGGCTGTCAGCTATGCCACCCTGGCCCTGCGACAATGCTATGCTGTGGGGACGAAAGCCCACCACAGTTAACGTTACCGGACCTCACACACATCGGACTGGCATGTCGAGAGCAGAACCGGTGAACGTACACATGTCTGCCAAGCACATTCCTCAAGACTCCGCCCTCCCAATGGCCGCCGACAACTTCCTCTCCCCGCTGGCCGCAGAGCAGTGTCGCGGTCTGCCTGTAACAGGGGCAGAGTGCATGAACCGGCTGAAGTGCCCGCCCTCCGTGCCGCCCGGTAGCGCAGGAGAGGCAGATCGAGGTGGGACGTTTGGAGCGATGCCCCCGCTGGGGGGTCTGTCACTGCCGCCAGGGGTCATCGTCATGACAACGCTTCACTCTGGTGCGGGGTCGTCTGGGGTCACAATGCCAGACAGCGCATTTCAGATCGCTAACGCGGCAGCAGACTGCCAGCACAGCGGCTCGTCCTGCTCCGGCTCTCCGGCCGCACTCGGCGGAAACGCTAACGGCAGCTGCAGCAGTAACGGTGGTGGAGCGGCCAAGCGCAAACGTAAGCGATGCGGAGTCTGCGCCCCCTGCAGGCGGCTCATTAACTGCGGCGTGTGCAGCTCCTGCAGAAACAGAAAGACGGGTCACCAGATCTGCAAGTTCAGAAAGTGTGAGGAACTGAAGAAGAAGCCGGGCAGCACGCTAGAGGTGAGCTGAGCTGAGCACACACACTCACACACACACTCACACTCACACACACACTCACACACACATGCTGGGAGGTCTATTAATGTGGGCTGTGTAATTGGGAGTGATGTAGCTGGGGGTTTGGATTGGAGCCCAGTCTTGGCACTCACAGCTATCATAAGCCACCGTGCAGTAATGTGTGTGTGTGTTAGCTGATGGTTTGACCATTTCCCAAAGCCCTCTTATATGCTGGAAAAATGCCCTGACACTCAGACACACACACACACTCTCTCTCACACACACACAGTGGCAGTACTCACTGCTGAGAGATGAGGCAACATGTTGTAAGTTCTCTGTAATCGTACAAAGACAGACTCATCTGTTCACATCTCATTAACTCACCACAGTCAGATAAACCATCACAGAGCAAAAGCAGAGTTTTCTGGTCCATTTGTTTTGTTACCTTTAGGGGCAGGTACATGTAAAACCAATAGTGATAGCAAAACCTGTATAAGAAATACATAGAAACATGTTGTTGCAGCCCGGCTCTAAGGCGTTGTGTAAAGCCTGTAGGATTGATTGATGGCTGCACTTTTGCAAAAGCATATTGTCAGTAACCACTTTCTGATGCATATACCACACACAGGAAGTTTAGGATTATGCTAACATCAGACTACATCAGATATTCATCAGACTACATTTCATACAGAGGGTTAAGCTACTTGAAGCTGTTTGAAGTTACTGTACATTTACAAATTTTTAAATGTATTTCAGTTTTGTCTTATTTTAAGACAATAATATATATATTGAGCAGTAATGTTTGCAGAAGCTCTGACTGTTGTCCTCCTCCCCTCAGAGAAGCCCATCATCTGGAGCTGCAGACACCTTTCGCTGGTTCTTCTGAAAAACACTCCACAAACCACTTAATAATGTCCAGAACACAAACACTAGAAGAACTGCAGGTCATAACCCTACAACGTTCACTGAGGTCTGATTAAACCGCAGTCAGACTCTCACCCCTCTCCTTGCTTTCTACCCCTCCCCCTCAGGACTCACTGTGGCACAGAGGTCATTCAGCACTGGGGCATCAGGTGCAACTTGCCCCTGCTGGAGTGTTGCTGAGTCTCAGACTGACCTCCAACACAGACTGACAGAGAGAAACAGACTCGATTTCAGTTGTATCAGGACCTCATCCGAGTCTGAAGGAATAGTTTACCCAAAAATGTCACTTCTGTCATGGTTTACTCACCCTCGCGTCTGTCGCTGCACACCTTGTCTTCTGGGGAACACAAGCTGAATTTAAGGAAGTCCTGGCTGTTGTTTTCCATATAATGAATGAGGACGGAGGCTCCAAAATAACAAAAAATGCCACATAAAAGATGTCCACATGGCTTGTGTGTTATATTCCAAGTCTGATCTGTGATAGCTTTGTGTGAGGAACAACCAAAATTCAATGAAACTCATGTCTCAACAACATCAGTGGGTGGATCTGAGAGCTACTGCAGACATTTGCAGTAAATAACAACCTGCATCTGGTTCTGTTCCTCCCACAGAGCTCAGAATATAACTTGAATATTGTTTATTTTTTAGAGCTTGCTCACTGTGTTTTTATTGTGTTCCACAGAAGAAGTCAGTCAGAAAGATCTGGATCAACATGATAGTAAATGACAGATTCTTCATTTATGGGTGAACTATCCCTTTAAACACCTTTCTGTTGCATGGGTAGAAAAGTGTTTCGTTTTTAACTCAAGAACTTAAAGAACTTTGTTTATTGCTGTTGTGACGCCTCACTGTCTTGATGAAGAAAAGACTCGTTAATTAAATGTGATCCTTTTTGAACTGTCACTTCCTGTCTGTCTCCTTTATTTGTGTGACACTGAAGACATGGTTTCTTTTCTGTATGTGTAACATGTTTTGTAAAGTGCATAATGTTCTCCACAGGAGTCACCGTGAGACAACACTGAGCTGGTGAAACGCTGATGGCGGGTGAGGTGATGTCATTTGCTGAGAGGTTTAATGGCGTTTCTTATTCTGATCCCTCCGAGCACAGATGAGTGGGAAAAGATGGCGGAGGCATCTCAGTGTTAAAGCGCTCGGCACATCACTGTACATGTCATCTCTTTATTGTTGGGCCTCTATAACGAGTCCCATGTTGCTAGGCAACATGAATTACAATGACATGAAGGGAGGGGTGGTGAGATACCTTCACACTCGCAGAGATTTACATCACACAATACATCAAACATCTCTGTATACTCTGTATACACTATATATATATATATATATATATATATATATATATAGATATATATACACACACACACACACACACACTATAATACATAAATAAAAAAACATTTTATATACATATTTACAAAATGACACACGTACCTGTACATACATACTTGTACCCTTTTTCATCCCCCTCCGTTCTTAACCTGGTGTGATGTCTATGATCAATGACTGTGTGCATGTTTTGTGATTGTTTACGAGTCTCTGATTTCAGAACACTGAAGCTTCTTTGGTTTTGCAGCATTTTCTGTACATTTGAGCTCCTCTCATCAGTGACTGTATGATGTTGAGATTCATTAGCTATTACAAAAGACTGCAAAAACATTCTCTGATTCTCAACACAACACAGTAAGAGTCAGAGGTGTAAAATGCTTTTATTTACTCTTGTGGAAAATATTTTTATAAGATTTTTAATATTTTTATTCATTTTCCAGAACACTAGAATGTTCTGAACATCACACCCGCTTTATACATGAAGCAGTGTGTGATGCTACAGAGACGTTCTTGCTTCATTTTGTCCTAAATTCATAGGAGCGCCCCCTACACATCAGACTCACAGCAACACTAACAGCTGATTGGCTGGTAAACGAGTGTGTTGTTCTGCTGACATCACCTCCTCAGTCTGCTGAAAAGACTGGAAACTCAAGGATTTTGATGACATCACAGACAGGCATTAAGTATTTAAGGTATTTTTATCTTACAGGAAAATTTAACTGACCAGGAGATTCAGAAATGCATTCATATTTGTAAACTGTTCAGTGAATCTCTTGAAATCACGTGCAGGTCACATTTCACCCCAAACTCAAAAGAGAAGGAAGCAATTTTCACATTTTGCAACAAAGAAATTGTACATTTGCATAAAGAAACTGAAGGCTGTTTTCAAAACTATTAGAGCATCATTTCATATATTTGATTTCAGGGTGAAATATGAGCTGGACATTTTTATGACTTTCCTGTGAAAGTCTCTCAGGACTGTGTCTTAACAACGCTCCCACACAATGCTTGCAGTGCATGTGAACTGCAGGTCTGAGGACAATGATTTATTAAATATAATACACTTAATATATGTATGTCATATATATTTAAATTTTATTTAAAATGGCAGTACATTCATAACACACTATCAGAATTTCACTCCGTGATCTTATACTAGCCAGATTTAATTCATTATGTTTAAAACAGAGAAATCAGTCCTGCCCACATGCCATGTTTTAATTCAAATGTTAAAATATTATACAACTATAAAAGTCCGACCCAGAATATGACACAGATTTTAATGTCATCTGTAGTTTGTTTAGGTGTAATGTAATTATCATTTAAGGTTTGTGATTTATTATTTTAATCAAAGACTACATACTGTATGTTTGTTTGTGTTGTGTTTGAGTACTATCATGACATTAGGAATGGATTTGTTGTGTCTTGAGCTGTAATTGATTTGTGTCTGTCACTCATTCTCTCAGTGGCCAGCTCTCCGCTGTTATCTCTGTAATGTCAAACTCTTGTATGGCGAACGTCACATCACGCCATTTCCTGAAGTAAAGCTGCTTGTGTGTTATGCGGTCTTGAAGAACAAAACTTTCAATCTTCAGCACAGGCAGGTCCTGAAATTAAACAACAACCATGTACCAACAAACTCAACACAAATATCTTTGATTATTAGATTATTAGATTTTCCCTCTGCAATATTCTTTAATTGTTGGTCTATGTACACATGCGTCAAAAGGACCTCTTTGGTCTTGAATACCAGCTGTGTACGAAATCGCCTCCTATCATTCACTCTTTCCTGTATCACTAATGTAGTCCACCTGAAGGAGTGAATGGAACCGAGTGAGTGAATTCAGACACTGAGTGCGCTGGAAAGGCTGTGGGCCACCTCCTGCTAAGACGCAATAACTTTGAGACACTAAGTGTACAAAGTGTGGGATTAAATGAGTGCACTTCGATAATGTCCACTATAATTTTGTACACTACTACAAAGCGGTCGTCTCCTCATATAGCACACTATTAAAGGGTGTGGGAACATTTTTAGACACAACCAGTGTATTTTTTTTAACAATATATCAGTTCAGCTTTGACCTGTGTTTTGTTCTAGTGCACGGCACTGAACTTCATAACATGTTCTGTGTCAAATCGCAATTATATAAACTAAATCTGCCACATACATACAAATGTTTCTTAATGTGTGGTACTGAACCTGCAGACTTTAACTCCACATGGATTTCAGCAGGATTGTGTTTGAGTGATATTTTGGAACAATGAAGAACCATGAAGGATCATCTGGAGTGACACTAAAAGAAGATATTTTGAGAAACGTCTTACTGGCTACCAGGGAACTATCTTTTGTAAGGACTGAGATAAGAATGTGTGTGTTACCTGTATGTTCAGGTAAGAGGCGACAATTCCCCAGTCATGTTTACAGTTGGCACACAGCAGTTTTTCTTTCTTAGTGAGACCATTGAAGCTTTTGGGTCTTTTGTGAGGAGCAGTTGTGGAGCGTCTGAAGATGGAATGATCCAAAACAATGTGATGACTCTCCTGCAGAAGAGACAAAAGGAGAACATGAGGACAACAGACACATGGTGCTCCAGGACCTGAAAGAAATACTTAATTAAAGCACTTCTTCAGAGGAATATCTCAACAGGAAGCCAACCTTGTCCACTAGAGAGTAATCAGACATTTGTCTAATGGAGACAAGAAACAACCTTTCAACAGCAGAACTGACAGATAATCAACACATCAACTAAATAATCAACAAGAACTAAATCTCTTTAACCTGTTCGGTACAAAACTATCATTCGTCCTCCACTGAGAAACTATTGCTGTATAATAACAGGATCTTTGCTCCCAACAGGCAGTTGGAGGTATGTTACCTGCACCACTCTGAGGTCATCACTCAGACAGGCAAACGTCTTGCACTTTGAGCAGAGTAACTGATAGCTGGCTTGAGATTTGGGTTTGTCAGGACTGGACCTGGCGTGATCTCTCCGGGCCTTATCCTCCGTTTGTAGCATGTCCACCTGAACACACATGCACACATTCGCACACACACATATAAGTTGTGTTTTCATATTTTATGGGTCATTCCATAGACATAATTTTTATACTGTACAAACTGTATATTCTGTCCCCCTACACTACCCCTACCTACCCATCACAGAAAACGTTCTGATATTTTAGATTTTCACAGAAGATCATTTTGTATGTTTTTTAAGCTTATTTCCACTTGGCGACTTAAAAATGTCCCCACTACATCAAAATGTACTGCTATTACTTTGCTTGGAGAAATTTGGTCCCCATAATGTAGTAAATACCAGCA
The DNA here is from genome assembly GCA_036877525.1 of Chromobotia macracanthus. Classification (NCBI taxonomy): domain Eukaryota; kingdom Metazoa; phylum Chordata; class Actinopteri; order Cypriniformes; family Botiidae; genus Chromobotia; species Chromobotia macracanthus. The sequence continues at coordinate 555,434 of JAZGTH010000006.1, forward strand.
TACATTACGTTTGTGCTGTCTACTGTCACGAGTCAGTTTGAAATAAAAGAAAAACAAGCAGAACCTTGGAGCTGAGGTCAGTCGGGCAGCTCTGCAGACATGTGATGGCTTTCTCCACTATCTGTTCCTTGTACATGTTCATCTCCTCCTTTTCAATGCGCTCTTTACAGCTGGAGATCAGGAAACATCGACTGCCCTGTGCCCGGCCACGACCTGCGTGCACACACACGCACACACACACTTTCATTATGATAAAAAGGCCTCTGCATTTTTTTAAATATTAAAGACAACTTGCTACAGTGTGGGAAACTTGACATATATTTGAGTGTGTGTTTGTGTGGTAATGTCTATTACCTCTAACTTGCACCATCTTCACCACATTCCCCACATATTCATACATGAGCACCAGGTTGCATTGTGGGATATCGATGCCCTCGTCAGCAACAGATGTGGCAATAAGGATCCTACTGTGATCGGAGCTCTTGAAAGAGTCCAGAACCCCCTTCATACTGCTCAGAGTCATTCCTGCACATTATCATCATGGCTCAGAACAGATCAAAAACACACTTTTACAAGATCTTTAGATTTCATTTATATAAACCTGTAAATTCTTACTTGAGCTATCAAAGTTGGACTTTCGTCCTTTTCCAATTAGAACTCCAGGTTTCAGGAACTTCAGGGAATCTGTGTCCTCAATCCATTTTTTCATGGCCTGACATGCGTGTACACACACATTGAATATTAGTGGGCTTAACCTCAGAGAGAAATGGAGGACAGCGCCTGAGTGTGAGCAGGTCTTACATCAGCGGGCGCGAGTCCTCACAAACAGGACGGTTCGTGTCTGGTCGTTGTTTTGATATTCTTCCTCCAGAATAAACTTCAGCTCCTGTAGTTTAGGGTTCTGCTGCCCATTAGTGGTCAATTCCAGCAATTGCGGCCGGTGACCTGAATCAGTGAGACCCTTTAGATCAGAGACCGTGAACTGACCTGAGAACAGCTACAACTCCTTCCTAACTGGAGGAGTCACAGTCTGATTGTTTAATCTCTCTAGTAACACAAAGCAGTGTTGAGTTTAAAAAACTTATGATACATAATGAAAACATTGCTGATTTATGGTTTAAAAAAATGCTACATTTTACTTTCAAAGAATGCAGTGAGTTTCCTCTCGGTTTCATCGTAGCCCGCGTTTCGGACCTGTTCAAAAAAGTTCTCCAGATAATCCAGAGCATCTTTAGTCCGAGCATCTTCAGTGATGATCAGAGCATCGTTATATTTCTGAAACAGAAGAGAACCAATTTCACTATTCTGCCTGACAGACAAAGAGACAGACAGACAGAGAGAGACACTCACCCGCAGGTGTTCAGTGTAGTTGTATAGAGCCCGACAGACTCTCTTCTCCTCATCTGGATTGTTCATCTGTAGAACTCTGCAGCACTTCTGAACAGACACGATCCACTGCTCATACTTCTGAGAGCCATACTCACGGTTCTGGATGTTTGACAGGGTCTCTGAGAAACACACAGCTGTGTGTGTTAGTGTGTGTTAGTGTCTCTGCAATATGTGTATAGAGATGAGGGTTGTGTACCAATGTTGTAGACGCTCTGTGCCAGCTGCTCGATGTTGCTCATGATCTGTTTGATGATTCTGATGAAGGGATCAGACGTGCGCTGAGGAACCTGAAAAAACTCTAACAAACACACACGGCTTTAAAAATTGTATGATGCAGATACACACATTTGTGGATGTGTGTTTGTGTAGTGGAATGTAAATACTGACTTTTCTCAGGTGTGTGCACGTATGACCTCAGCTCATTCAGGTGTTTGGTAACCGTGGTGATGACCCTGCTGTCCAGGTTGGCACAGAGCTGTAGGATATTGTTCTCTGCTTCCTGCTGGTTCTTAAAGTTACCGATACCAACTGATGCTGTCAGTCCCACAACCTGAGATACAGAGACAAGCTCATAAACTGACAGAACAGAGCAACGAGGAGAGCAGAGGAGAGAGGAGAGCAGAGGAGAGGAGAAGAGATCAGAGGAGAGAGAAAGAAAACAGAGGAGAGGAGAAGAGATCAGAGGAGAGGAGATTAGAGGAGAGGGGAAGAGATGAGAAATGTGGAGAGGAGAAGAGAACAGAGGAGAGGAGAAGAGAACAGAGGAGAGGAGAAAAGAACAGAGGAGAGAAGGGAAGAGGAGAGGAGAAGAGAACAGAGGAGAGGAGAAGAGAGGAAAAAAGTGGAGAGGATAAGAGATCAGAGGAGAGGAGATGAGAAAAAAAGAGAAGAGAACAGAGGAGAGGAGAGAAGGGGAAAGGAGAGAAGGGGAGAGGAGAACAGAGGAGATAAGAAGAGAGGAGAAGAGATCAGAGGAGAGGAGAAGAGATCAGAGAAGAGGAGAAGAGATTAGAAGAGAGAAGAGATCAGAGGAGAGGAGAAGAGATCAGAGAAGAGGAGAAGAGAGGAGAAGAGATTAGAAGAGATTAGAAGAGAGAAGAGATCAGAGGAGAGGAGAAGAGAAGAGAAGAGAAAAAAGAAGAGAACAGAGGAGAGGAGAAGAGATCAGGAGAGGAGAAGAGAAAAAGAAGAGAAGAGAACAGAGGAGAGGAGAACAGGGGAGAGGAGAAAAAAGAGAAGAGAAAAGGGGAGAGGAGAGGAGAAGAGAGGAGAGGAGAAAAGAGGATAGGAGGAGAGCAGAAGAGAAAAGAACATAGCAGAGAAGAGGAGAACAGAACAATGGAGGTGTGTGAGGTGGCACCTGTGGCAGTAAGTATGTGCTGGTGGTGAGTTTGGTGTCCAGGTAGCGGGTCATGATGTTGTTATATGGGTGTTTTCCTGTCGTGTTGTGACATTCATCCAGCAGGATGAGTGAGAGCGTCTGGAGAGTCACCTCTCCACTGTGAAGAGCATTCACCAGGATCTGAGCCGTCATCACCACTATCTCATAATTCTCAATGAGCCAGGAACAGACAGACCCTCCATATCTCCACAGACCCCCGTCACCCTGCAGCACACATACACACTTTACACATGAGGCATCTCTGCAGACTCAAACTGTTGTGTGTGTGTGTGATAGATTGTCGTGCCTGACGCTGGGGTCTTTGCTAGAGAAATGCCCCTTAAAAAGTTTGTACTGCTGTTCATAGACGTCCACCTTAGTTGCCAGGAAGACAATCTTTGCCCTGTCAGGAAACTGTTTCAGGTGATTTTCACAGATCGCTAAGGCAACAATCGTCTTTCCACATCCTGAAGAAAACAGAAGACAAACACACATACAGCTTTTGTTGTGAATTTAACTTTTTTTGCATTTATAGTGATGCAGGAATCAAAAAATTGTTTAATTAATTTTTGTTATATAATTTACAATTATTTTGACAATATTTCAGACGTTGTACATTCAGATCCAAATAAATTATGCCCAAATACTTTTGCTCATAAGGCAGTAACATTCTGTTTTTTTCAGCATCTGGTTAAAGGTCATTTCGAGCAGACTGAGGATCAGATCGTTTTTTTGCAGTTTGGTGTTCATCATTGTTGTGTGAAGGACTGATAATGAAGGTAGTCTGATGAATGATATTATTGGGTGGTTGGATGTACCTGTAGGAGCACAGATGATGGTGTTCTGTCCGTTGACTGCTGCACTGGTCAGCTCCTTCTGATACTCTCTGAGTTTCTTACCTGATTGCTCACCTTCACCAACCCCTGCAGACAGGTCAAATCTCAAACTGCAGCCGGTACACATAACAGGTCCTTAGGGGTCAGGCTGGATTATAAGAGGTTCTGTACCTGTTGTCCTAGTTTCCATCTCTGCGAGACTGATGTTGTTGGCACTCTTTAGCAGAGTGTTGTCACTCTCACCTTCTTCTCTATATGCAAAACACACTGTTGCCATGGTTTCTGTTGTGTCCATGTCCTCATCTTGTGGACAGTTCTTCACAACCTCTCCATCTGTTGAGATAAAGTCATTCTAGAGACTGAGGCACTGCAGCTCATAAACGGATTGGAGAAATGGATGGATGATTAATCAAGAATAGATGATTATGGATGGATGGATGGATAAAGAGAAGCAGATAATCTAGCTTCATTACCAGGATCCAGCAGTTGTAAGGCCTGGAATAATTCACATGCGTGTAGTGCAATCTTTAGCACTTTGAACCAGTTTGATTGATCTGAGCGCAGGAGAGTCCTCACCAGTCTCTCACTGGCAGCTATAGGACCACGCTGGATTTCCATCTACGACACACACATGCATTTAAAATGAACAGATGTACCTGTGTAAGCTGGAGGAGGTGTGTTTGACTTACCGCTCGGATCTCCTCACACTCTTTTTGTTTGACAGTGCCGTTCATGTGTGTGAGCAGCTCGCTGGGCTTCATGTGTTTGGTGATGGATGGTTCAATCTTCTCCAGAAGTTTTCTGTGTTCCTGCAGTTCCTCTAACTCACGGAAGTTCCACTCCTTAATGGCTGCATGCAAACCAGTGTACTCTACACACAACAAAAAAAACACAGAGAGAGGGGGAGCGAGAGAGGGAGAGGCCACCTGTCACCATGTGTCATGATGCTCTGCAGAGCCAATACAAATCATTTCATTTTGTTGCATTGCATCATGATGGCATGTGAAACTTGGAACAATGTTCAGCTATGGAAACGCATCTTCTAACAGCCCTGAGTTCTGCTCTGTCAAGCTGTTCTGAAACTCAAAAACATTTGTGAAGACCTTCATCACCTAATCTGTTACTGAGAGTTTGATTGTTCCAATAACCATGTGGTGCTGTGGTTCTGTAAACCAACCTGAGGCAAGCAGGACGTCCAGAAAGGCCTGAAACCAGCCCACCTTCTCTAGCTCACACATCCTATGGAGAAACATCTCAGCAGCTTCAGTCACAGACATCTCCTCCAGAGACAGAATCCTCTCCACCGTCACTGTGACGGACAGAAGAACAGAGACTCCATTCAGTCTGCCTGACTGTGAGGATGGAGGAACAGCTCCTGCTGGTTAGAGGGTGGGACTGCTGCCGGCACTGGAACCTTTGTGCCCTTGAGCAAGGCCCCTAACCCCTGACAAATACATCACTTTCACTTCACATGCGCTGCAGAGACGCACTGGATATTTCACAAAGACAGGTACCGCAGCTCTCTTTTAGCGTGATTGTTCTGACCTAGCCAACGTTATCGTTTAGCGTGAAATGGCCATAAATAAATACAAAATTTAATTAATATGTGTCTCGCTTAATTTAACGTAAAATTACAATAGCAGCCAACAGTTTTACATCATCTGTTGTTTGTCACATGTAGTAGCACATTTTTGTACATTTGAATGAACTATTGTGAACTATTTTAATGAAACAAATAAATTATAAAAAATTTTTAATATTATGATTAGATACTGATATAAACATTTTATTACATACTGATAGATTTTGATGTAATGATCTGATATAGAACATTATTAATGATGTAACGATACTGATATAGAACATTATTAATGATGTAACGATACTGATATAGAACATTATTAATGATGTAACGATACTGATATAGAACATTATTAATGATGTAACGATACTTATATAGAACATTATTAATGATATTATATCATTAATAATATTATTAATGATATAAAATATCTTCCACCGTCAGTGCAGCTCATCAGAAACAGCGGCACACACTGACGTCACAAGCAGCGCACCGGAAGTAGCCGATTTATAAAGACGTTTATGTGGCATTCACAGCAGATTTCCCACAATTATTTTATAACAATCCCGAAATTTTCAACATCACACAAAACCATTAACATTTAATCATTTAGCAGACACGTCCGTTGAAAGCGATTTACGTTTTCTCTTTAGTACACTAGTGCGACTGAACCATAATGCCAGTGTTCAGGTTACAAACAGGAGAATCTTTCCTGTAGCTCCCCATAATGAGTTTTAACTGTCCAGTAACAAGATGAATATACCAGCATAATCCAAATATTACAACACAAACAAAACGTCAGTAAGAATGAATGTTTGTGCTGAAGAAACTCATCCCGCTGCACCGCTAGTGTTGTCGGTGTTACGGTTACCTTCATCCAGGTACTCTGACATGAAGGGTCTGATGAACGACGGTCGTAAAGTCTTTATTATATAACCACTCGAGCGCTTTAAACTTTCCTTCTCCAGCTCGTACATTTCAGCAGCGATGTTAACCCGACACCGAGTCTGATGATAAACCGACACTGAGACTTGAGATCAGGACAGATGATGCTGAAACGAAAGTGAAAGAAAACGCGAAAACGCAACAGATGTAAACGCAGTGAAGTGAAGTGAGACCTGGTGTGAGTGTGAGCAGCTCCACAGCAGCCTGTTCTTCTTTCTGTTGAAGAAGACACTCAGATGATCTAAACGCGCTTTTCCTACTAAATCCTCAAAGGAAACACCGTATATTTGACCTCACAGGAATTTAGTGTCGTTTAAAAGGTTTCAGAAAACAAATACCTAAATATTTAACTTTCACAAAAAAGTAACCACAGTTCCCGCGAAATAAACGCTTAGCTAGTATTTGTTACTGCAGAAATTGTTAACTTTGTATTATCCACTGTAATGACAAAATGATCGTGAAAGCTTCTTACACAGAAACGGTGATCACTCTGGTAAATGTGTGTGGGGTGAGGGAATAATACAGGGCAGAAAATGCAGACTGTGACCCGTAAAACATGTCCACACGCTCTCCAGTGTGAATGTAGGACTACCACACAGACATTCACTATAAAGATATTTACTTAATCTGTGAATGGAGCAGAATTGGGCATACAGTCACGGTGCTTCTTTTCACCTGCTGGAAGAAGATTCTTCTACATTTTATACTGCTGACTGCCAGTCAATCAGGGTCACATTTCGCAATTCAAAAATATGAAAAAAGGTGTTTGTGACACTGTGGCACAGTTAGTCAGCACCAGGTTTGGACGATCAATGTAGCTATAAATATAACATCAACAATAACAGTAAAGTCAAAACTGACAAAACCTTTTTCTTAAGTGTGTTTTAGACAGTCTGTTAATTCATTCCAGTCTTTAAATGAGCCCACAAACACAACACACACTCTTCCGGCTGAACATTCATCAGTGTCATTAGTGTGTCGGAAGGGAAGTGCTAACTAGCCTCTGTCTCTTGCTGTTCACCACCGTCTGTGTGTCTGCCTGCGTCCCCCGGCATGCTGGATCGGTGCCATTGGGGGCCGGCAGTGTATTTCTGTTGGCCTGGAGTTACTGGACTCGTACGTTTTGGTTCTGCTTCTTGTTCCAAAAACTCCTCAAGATCTTGTAGTATCGACTGTAACAGTCTTGTGTCTGGTGGGGTTGTCGTCATGGAAACCACAGGGAGAAGGGGGCCTGAAACAGCCTCTGTGTGGTTATCTGCAGACTGAAAGTTGGTTGGCATATTACGAGTGCAGTTAGGAGGATCAGAGCTGCTGTGGTCCACTACACAGTTGTCCAGATTCAGCGTGCAGTCAGGAGAGACAGCAGTTGGGTCACTGAGGGTCACAGAGGTGGAGGTGTTTAAGACAGAGTTTGAAGAAGATAAAGCACTGGCGTTAACGGTGCTCTGGATCACATTTTGATCAGTATGGACCTTCTGATTATCATTGATGTCTGCAGCGGTTTGGTCTATAACATCCAAAACGCGGTCCAGACAGTCGATGGTGAGATCACTGTCGCTGTCGATGGTGATGACCACGGGCGAGCGCTGCCCCCTCTTCCTCTTCCTGTGCCTTCGCTTCCTGCGGTGGTGGCAGTGCAGGTTGGGTGCTTTACGTTCATAGATGATCTCCACACTAGAGCTCCGACTGAGCGGTCGCTCCCCACTGCATTGGCGCTCTTTGTTTTTGTCTGTGGCCGCAGAGCCTTCCCCCTGCTGGTGCTGTGCGGCTCGCTCCAGGTGCCGGGTTTTGTATTTGCATTTGCCGCTGGGTTTGTCCAGGCGAGAACGTTCATAGTGAGATTCCACACTGCTGCTGCTGCTGCTGAAAGACCATCTGCATCGTTTCCGCCTGTGCTGTGACTCACGTGAACGACTGCTGAGATGGTGCGAACCAATGAGAGTGTCAGAGTCAGGAGAACGACGACTCCTGTTCCTCCTTCTCCTCCCTTGGTCTTTTTCCCTCTCCCTCTCCTGTGTCGAGTGTCGCCCTCTCCTGTGGTGAGAATGCTCTTGACTCCTGTTGCTACTGGTGTCATTTCTGGAAGGTGATGGATCACTATCACTCCATAAGGATGTTGTCAGACTCTGGCCAGACCAGCTCACTGGCAACTGCAAGCATGAGCCGTCATGACCTTTTGCAGGTTGTGATGGTTCCCTAGTACCAGCATGCTCCTGAGTAGGCGAGTGCTGGTGTAAATGTTTTCTGTGTCTCTGATGACCATTGAACCTAGAGGGCTCACGACCAGGCCACGAACAGGACCGTGAGCCAGTCCTGGACCTATGCTGACAGCAATGCATGCGATGGTCACAAGATGATGGAGAGTGGCTCCGTGTTGCTCTTTCTCTGCTGCATGACTGCTGTAAAGGTATGTCCAAGGATGTACGCTGGGGGCTGCATGAAGGAGCGAGGCCTGGGGAGGAGGCGGGGCTGAGCAGGTTTGTGTGGAACTGTGTCAGGAGTTGCGCCTGGGATCCCTCTGTTTTTGTTACTGTGGCTGCTGTGGCCACTTCCTGCTCCTCTTCAGATGAATCAGAGGAGAGCTGAACAAGCTCAGGTGTCCTCTCAGCCATGGGCTTCACATATCCCACAATCAGACACTCCTCCTCCACTTCATCACCTGCAACTAGTCCAGTTGCTGTGCTGACACTAGCAGTGGGGTCGGTCTGTTCTGGGGGTGGGGAAATGCTTGGCTCCTCATGCTGTGATTGGCTGGAGAAGGGGAGGAGAGTAGAGTAGGAGGGACCGGGCATCTCGTCATCCCATGCAGATTCGGCCAGCAAACTTTGTGCGCCAGTTGCTGTGGGAGCCAGTGGAAGGTTTTCCTGGACAGCAGAGGGATTCTCTGTCACATTATCCTCACTGTCATTATCACCTTCATCCTGCAAAGAAACACACAAGTGCATTCAGTGACCTGCACTAAGAAAAAGAATTTCATCTCTAATTTATATTAGAATAAACAAGAAACATTCAATCACAAAAACACAGTTTAACTCATCAAGACAAAGTCTCCATTTAATCAATTATTCAATAGTCAAGAAACATCACAAAGAAATATCAAGTCATATCTTCCCTACAAAATGAACGCATAATTAACTTTTACAGGCAACTTTAGATGAAACACTTCAAAGAAGGCTGCAAAATTTGCAAAGTGACATATAAGCAGGAAAGTTCAACACAGAAGTTCTTGACCTCCTAAACAGATGTTTGTTACTAGGATTAATAGCCTGCTGGTTTATTCACTTCTAATCTCAGAACCTGTGAAAGATGCAGACAGAGGTGACTGCATGCTGGTTACACAGCACAGACCTGCTTCACACAGATAAACAGCTACATATGTGTTCAGACACTGATGCAGAGCAGCTGCCTCAGATACAAATGAAATATACACTTCTGATAACGATTACAGTTCATTTGATCTACTGGAAAAAAAGGCCAGGCAGTTTTAACCCTACGCTGTTAACACTACACATACCACCACAATGTGCCATTTCAAACTGGAGGTTCTCACCTCGGAGATGGCAATAACAGAGGAGTCAGAGCTACTGCCCTCCTCGTAGCTGGGGGCGGGGCAGTCGTAGATGGCCTGCTGGTCGTACGCCTCCATGCTGAGGGTTGAGCGGGCAAAGCTCACCAGCTCGTGCAGGAAGTGGTCAGTGCGTGCTAGCAGAAAAGGGCGGAGCTCATCCCGGATGGCCAAGTCCTCCATGTTGTAGTTTGTGATGCGTGACATGATGATGTGCTGCACGATGTTCACCAGCGACCCGTGTGAACCGTACAGCACAGTCAGCTCTCGCTGCAGCCATGGCAACAGCCGGTGCAGACATGCAGGGTTTTGTCGCAGGAATGCTGCTGAAATGTCCCTCAGCCTCCCCGTGTCCCTAGTATTCCGCACACGTACGCCCCTCCTGTACAGTGCCCGCCGGAACGCCACTATGTCCTGGTCCCGCAAACGCCTCAAGCTCCGTCCTTCGCCCCGCCCCCTGCGGCGTGCCGTCAAGCGCAGCACCATCTGCTGCATATCCTGGTTCTCTGTAAGCGCTGCCAAGTTGGACAAACTGTCAAACATCACTTCATCATCCAGTAGAGAGGAAGAGGAAGGTGCAGGCGGTTGCAACCTGTGGCTCTGTCTCTCTCTGCCTCTGAGCACTCGGGGGCGGAGCACACGCTCTGTGGGAGTGGCAGCATTCTGAGGTGCTCCATTCTCGACCTGTGGCAGCACAAACTCCTTAAAATCATTTTCCCCTTTGACAGAGTGGAAGATGGAGTGGAAGGGCTGTTTGCAGAGCGGACACTCGGCTTTATTCTTCGACCACTCGTGGATGCACCTGAAGCAGAACTGATGCAGACAGCGGTCCAGTGATGCCACGTTATTGAAGCCGTCCAGGCAGATAGGGCACTTGGAGTCTGGAGAAGCATTGACCAGTAATCGCTGGGAAGATTTTCCCCTGCCGTCTCTCTTCTTTACACGCAGCTTCATCTTAGAGGGCGCCATCACCTGCCACACACAAGACACTCAATCATTCACATTGAATGTTGCTCAACATATTGTCTTAAACATTTGACATCTGTTCATCTTCAGTTCAGTTACTCTACTGACTGTCTACTGACATGCTGCGTGTTTGTATCAAGCTGTAGTGCTGTACAAATAAAACTGACATGAAAAATTACACAATGATGCTGAACGAAACTTCTGCTGTTCATTTGTTAAGGCAAGCATCACCGCTATTGCATGAACACACCAGTAACCTTCAGGATTTATTTACACTTTTTGTGCACTGGAGAAGAATTATGAATCAAAACCATGTAAATTATTCAGGAGAGGTGTGTTGTTTTTTTAATCAGAGAGACTCACACTGAAGGAGAGACCCGAGCAGAACATCAGCCACTTCTGCCACATTAACACCACATTAAAACACGGCTGCACATCTCGTTGCTTTAACACGTGGCGTTTTTACCATAACATGTTTTATGCTGCATGTATTCTGAATTTCAATGTGTTGCACTTTAATTGCCTGTGTTCTTGACTTTTATAGAACTGTTACAATTCATTAAAAGACAAATAACCCAACTGAAGGGTTAAGAATAAAATGTTTTACCATCACCCACATGAATCCTGGTAATATCATGACATTATATGAAGGACTTTGAAGTACTATGTTGTTGTGATTAGATACCATCACTGTGCCACACAGTAAATTCCTCTCTACGATTTATCGCTTCGTTGTTTTCCTCGCCTTGTATGTCTCTAAAAAAGCGTCTGCTAAATGCCTAAATGTAAATGTAAGAGTTAATATTTATTTATCAGCTTAAACATGACATAATCAACATCATCACGTCAACCACTGACAAACTGAGAATATATATGTTCAAAACTGCACATATTAAAGTAAACGTGCAACAAAATACAAAGCCCACAGCATGAAGTATTCTCGAATACTGTGACATTTAAAGCAGCCAGCTACATGCTGTGTGTATACTGCTTAAATAAGATGTGCTCTATCTATCTAACTTTCCTGATGATTCAAAGCAGCCATTATAAATCATCTTTATAGCTTATAAAAAATAGATTTTATGAGTCACATTCCTACCTGATTATCACACCCATAAACCGCTGCAATTTACCCAAACACACTTATAATCACATCCAGATCACATAAGCGTGATTAAAACATAACATAACAAAATAAACATTATAAACCGATCAAACGCAGCAGCATCGCAATGCTGCTGAGGAGCACCAGAACAGCGGAGCTTCCGGCAGACTTCACACGCATGCGCGGATCACGCGGCCAGGGCAGCAGCGCGCATGCGCCACACGAGCACAAGCGATGAGATGCAAATAAATATCAACGTTGTAATGTTATTACTGATAAACAGTTATTTTTGGTTCCGGTTCTGTTATTGTTCTGGTAATATTGCAGTTAATAAATTGCATACATTTATCACCTATACAACGTGACCATTTATTTGTTAAAGGTATATAGTTCAATCCTTCATATATAATTTAGCTTCATTATATAGATTATGTGGGCCATTGTGGTTTTATTGGGTCCACTTGTTTACCAAACAGCTAGATGTGAAGTTTATGATGATTTTGACATTCTAGTTTGGAGGATAAAATCATAACAATTTTTCTCATTTTATAGGGTTTTTATAGTTGATATTCAACACAAACAACATTTTGAAATTATATTATTGTCAATTAAAGACAATAGCAAATATCAACAAAAAAACAGAATACATATAATCACTGCAAGGCGTTGCTTAAATTCCTCCTATTTTATTACAATAACACTCGTAACTCTGCGCTCTGTCGTCACTCTTCTGTCACGTCTGGATGTTGTCATGGCGACCGGCCGCGTATTTCCGGCGTGTTATCGAAATCTGACTCCCTGTGGAATTACGACCCCTCAGTTTCTCCCCTACTATGGTTAGGTTAGGGATAGAATTAGGTGGGGGTCGGGCTTTATAGATAAAGACCAATCAGATAGCAGCATCTCCCTTATATGAACCAATCAGAAGCAGGGGATCTGTAATTCACGGAAGTGGGTTTTCGGTACAACGTTGGCCGTGTTTAGATGCTAACTGAGCTAACGGGCTGCTTTTGTGTGATTAAAGTGATCTGATGTGAAATGATGACTGTGAGTCGACGCTGTTTGGACAGAATATTCTCGGCTGTGAGTTTCAGTGCAGTTCACATTCACAATTTAAAAGAAAAAATTAAAGAGAATAAAGAATCACATGAGTACCCTACATTAATTTACAGATCACTTGTGAATTTAACTCATGTAATTTTTAAATATTATTTATGATCTGAAGATGCTATATATTATATGTTAAACAGTTCTGTGCTGTATTGTGATTTGTAGGTCATGTACATAAACACACTACGACTTCTACAAACCTCCTGCTTAAATTACAGAGAAAGGTTATATTATTATATTATTAAAGGTTACATTATTATATTAGACTTCATTTAACATAATTACATGATTGAGTTCTGTGTTAACGGGTTTATGTAGTGTAGAAAGCACATTTCATTATGTAATTTTGTTCTCACAAATGTACAGATAAAATCTAAGAGTTCATTATACTGTGATATAGTCTGAGCCCTCACTGCTGTAATGTTTCACCAGCATCATCTGTCTTCATCTTCTGCAGGTTCTTCTGGCCGTGGTTTTGGTGTCTTGGGGTTTTGTCATCTACAGCACACATGTAGCTGCTCAGTGGGACCTGCAGACGAGATTAAATATCAATTGATTAATCATAGAAAACTTGTTTAATAACTGCTGGGAAACATGATATGCAGCATTCCATCATAAAAACTCCTACAGGACTCATCCTCATTTAGGAGAAAACATCTTAAAGGTCAAATCACATGTGTGAAGTGCTCATTTCTGGAGTGTTTATTGTATGTGTGTGCAAAGTTTGTGCACATAATTTATCTAATTGTTTATGAATGTTTATCCATGAATTTTATAAAGAGTTTTATCAATTAAAAATGAAATTACTCATCTTTTTAGCATCTGCCTGTACAATTGTGTCATTTATAATGTCAGGTGTGATGTAAATATGGCCACTAAGTGGCGCAGTGCACCAGAAGCAGAATGTGCACTAAAGTGTATTTTCAGTGCCAATAAACTGTAAAAAATGAGAACTGCAGAGCTCATACAACAATACAAGCTTCCCACAGTCGTAGAACATCTGGGAATATTCAGGCTTGGGGAAGTCATGTAAAGACATAAACAAGTAAATATTACTTCTAGTGATGCTCATTGGCTCAAAATTGTTCTTTTCGAGGGCTGCATTTCTAAAGTTATTTTTTGAAACCTAGTAATCATGAAGGACTGTGTCGTGGCATCTTAGTTCCTACAACACCTGCTACAACTGGACCCAAGGATATCATCAGAACAGTTCAGATGACTTAAGTTTAAAACATAAGTTTGTAAAGACCTTGTGCTCATTCAAACACACAAATTCTCTCTTTGGTTTATATGGAATGTTTTCACTGTATGAAAGAAGTGGATTACAATTGGACCTGAATGTATTCCAGCATGGATCTGCAGTTGGGTTTGTGGTCTTTGGGGGATTCTGAAGGTATTGCAGATAGACACCAGGTCGAGAGCCATGCTGGTGATCTCCGAGGCATGAAGAATGTTGTTCTCTCTGGGTACCCCAGACCCCACCATATCTACATCACAGAATAAACCTGTCATTCACACATCTGTGGTAGATGGAAGCTAGACTAGTACTGTAATACATTAACATGCTAGTGAGTCATTTGTTCACAGTAACATGTAAAAAGGGTCCCGTGTTGATGTTACAGCACATACAAGCATCCTGATCCTTTCCACTTTATAAAGATTGTAGTTGTCGATGATGTCATCAAAGGTGGTGTAGAGTTTGTTGAGGAACTCAACGACCTGGTAAGGTGTGCTAGAGCTGGACAACTGTGTAAAACCCACAGTATCACTGAGAAACATATGAGAAGCACAAGAAGAAATTTAAACATAAGGGAGAGGGAATCTGAATATATATACTGTAAATATATAAATATAGAATCTACATATAGAATATATGTGTGTGTTTACCTGAAGTAGACAGTGGTGCTGATGTAATTCTGAGCCTGTACAGGTTTTCCCGGCCACAGGTGGCCACCTGTTTGGGCAGCATATCTGAAAAACACACAGCAAACATATATAACACACAGAGAACACACACTGCTGATATAACACAACTGCTTGATTTGAGGTGTCTGTGGCAGATCGTATACTGATGCTATACTGGAGGTAGGTATATCTGTAGCAAAAGAGAATCTGCAAACCAAACAGACACAAAATAGAAAAACTATAATTAACCACCCACGATTAAAACAGCTGCTCCCGATTGTAATGTGTTTATTAAAATCTATTGTGAGAAAATCTGGAACACACCTGTAAACACTACACATCTGTAAACTCAAACCTGTAAACACAACGCACACCTGTAAATGTAACACACATCTGTAAACACAAACACACACTTACATAAATACAAACATACCTGTACACACTATACACCTGTACATAAACAGACCTCTACATAATCACCCACCTTTAAACACAAGAAATCTGTATGCACTACACACAAACCACAGCTACAGTGATTTGAGTACCCATGGAAACCACAGACACAAGGTGATATAACTGAAATATGATAAGAACTCTATTTTAACTGCAGACACTATTAATAAAATAATAAATTAATAAACCTATCCCATTTTAAGTGTGTAATAAAAGATTCTAATTACAACCAAGAAATATTTTTACTATCAGATGTCATAGCAGTATCTATTTGTAGTAAGTTTAACAGAGTATTCTGTTCTCTCAAAACCATGTACACAAAACCATATATATGCATATATAGCATATAGCAAGTTCTGTGCTTATCATAGAGGTAAATTCCCAAACTCTCAAAGAGAGAGACATGCACAGTGTGTAAAGCACAAAGTGTGTGAGGTAAAACTGCTAAAAGCTAAATCTCTTACTGGATTGGCGGGTTGTTGTGGTTGCTGTGTTGTGTTTCTACCATGTACCTCATGGGTCAGGAGTGGATGTTGGCATGGTGGATGCGGCAGTTTTCTCCGTTTGCATCTTTCCAGTTGGTGGGACATTCATGATGTCCACAGAATCCTCTGGCTTCAGCTGGGTCTGTGATGGACCTGAGGAGCACACAAACTTCATTATGAGTTACTAACTAACCTTTCTGCATAATGTTAACCTGTCAACATCTCACAGAGACTGTGATAAGACACACAGCCCTGTGTATGAAGATACTCTTATCCACAGCCCACTGGTAAAACTCATCTCTGAGTCAGGCGTATGTATGAGACAGACAGACCTCCGTAGTCGATCATGTTGAGCTCATCAGGTTTGTCCAGCGGCCAGCAGTCATACTCACTGTTGTCCAGATCATGCCATCCAAACACACACACCACAACATACAACTGCTGAAACAACATCATGCCAGTTCACAGAACACAATGATAAACCATCAAACACAGTTAGTCAGCAGCTCATGTAATGTCACACACAAAGGTGTTCGATTATTAATCTGATGTGAAGGCCACATGTATGATGTGATAAATCACAGATGCGCTCATGGTGACACAAGCTGGTAAAGCTCAGGTCGTTTGTTATGACACTGAACACTTGGCTGTCAGGATGAGGGGACGGTCACAACAAACACTCTCATATTCAATATCTGTCTAAACTTTACTATCAACCGATGTAACATCAACAATCCAGTGTGTTTAACTGTGTTATCGTTTGTATTATAAAACATTAAACTCTAGCATTGTGTTTGGCTGTGTAGTATGTCTATGTTTCAGAAACTGGCCGCACATCTCCATCTAGTGGACATCATGGAAGTGAAGTCAAAAAAAGAAAGATTTTGGCATGTTCATAAACATCTGAAACTGTCATTAGTTTTCTATAACACATGACTGTAGTGAGCACTTCTGACTGTAGTGAACACTTCTGACTGTAGTGAACACTTCTGACTGTAGTGAACATTTCTGACTGCAGTGAACACTTCTGACTGTAGTGAACACTTGTGACTGTAGAGAGCACTTCTGACTGTAGTGAACACTTCTGACTGTAGTGAACATTTCTGACTGCAGTGAACACTTCTGACTGTAGTGACTGTAGTGAACACTTCTGACTGTAGTGAACACTTCTGACTGTAGTCACTGTAGTGAACACTTGTGACTGTAGTGAACACTTCTGACTGTAGTGAACACTTGTGGCAGTAGTGAACACTTCTAACTGTAGTGAACACTTGTGACTGTAGTGACTGTAGTGAACACTTCTGACTGTAGTGAACACTTCTGACTGTAGTGACTGTAGTGAACACTTCTAACTGTAGTGAACACTTGTGACTGTAGTGACTGTAGTGAACACTTGTGACTGTAGTGACTGTAGTGAACACTTGTGACTGTAGTGAACACTTGTGACTGTAGTGACTGTAGTGAACACTTCTGACTGTAGGAACGTGACTGTAGTGAACACTTGTGACTGTAGTGAACACTGACTGTAGTGAACACTTGTGACTTAGTGACGTAGTGAACACTTGTTGGTCACTTGTGACTGTAGTGAACACTCTGACTGTAGTGACTGTAGTGAACACTGTGACTGTAGTGAACACTTTGACTGTAGTGACTGTAGTGAACACTTGTGACTGTAGTGAACACTTGTGACTGTAGTGACTGTAGTGAACACTTGTGACTGTAGTGAACACTTGTGACTGTAGTGACTGTAGTGAACACTTCTGACTGTAGTGAACACTTGTGACTGTAGTGAACACTTGTGACTGTAGTGACTGTAGTGAACACTGACTGTAGTGAACTGACTGTAGTGAACACTTGTGACTGTAGTGAACACTTGTGACTGTAGTGAACACTTGTGACTGTAGTGACTGTAGTGAACACTTGTGACTGTAGTGAACACTTGTGACTGTAGTGAACACTTTGACTGTGTGAACACTTGTGACTGTGTGAACACTTGACTGTAGTGACTGTGTGACTGTAGTGAACACTTGTGACTGTAGTGACTGTAGTGAACACTTGTGACTTATGTAGTGAACACTTGTGACTGTTACTGCAGTGACTGTAGTGAACACTTGTGACTGTAGTGAACACTTGTGACTGTAGTGACACTTGTGACTGTAGTAAACTGTAGTGACTGTAGTGAACACTTGTGACTGTAGTGAACACTTGTGACTGTAGTGAACACTTCTGACTGTAGTGAACACTTGTGACTGTAGTGAACACTTGTGACTGTAGTGAACACTTGTGACTGTAGTGAACACTTGCTGTAGTGACTGTAGTGAACACTTGTGACTGTAGTGAACACTTGTGACTGTAGTGAACACTTGTGACTGTAGTGACCACTTGTGACTGTAGTGAACACTTCTGACTGTAGTGACTGTAGTGAACACTTGTGACTGTAGTGAACACTTGTGACTGTATACCATTGTGTTGTGAACACTTTGACTGTAGTGACTGTAGTGAACACTTGTGACTGTAGTGAACACTTGTGACTGTATGAACACTTGTGACTGTAGTGAACACTTGTGACTGTAGTGAACACTTGTGACTGTAGTGAACACTTGTGACTGTAGTGAACACTTGTGACTGTAGTGAACACTTGTGACTGTAGTGAACACTTGTGACTGTAGTGAACACTTGTGACTGTAGTGAACACTTGTGACTGTAGTGAACACTTGTGACTGTAGTGAACACTTGTGACTGTAGTGAACACTTGTGACTGTAGTGAACACTTGTGACTGTAGTGAACACTTGATGTAACACTGTGACTGTAGTGAACACTTGTGACTGTAGTGAACACTTGTGACTGTAGTGAACACTTGTGACTGTAGTGACTGTAGTGAACACTTGTGACTGTAGTGAACACTTGTGACTGTAGTGACTGTAGTGAACACTTGTGACTGTAGTGAACACTTGTGACTGTAGTGAACACTTCTGACTGTAGTGAACACTTGTGACTGTAGTGAACACTTGTGACTGTAGTGAACACTTGTGACTGTAGTGAACACTTCTGACTGTAGTGAACACTTGTGACTGTAGTGAACACTTGTGACTGTAGTGAACACTTTGACTGTAGTGAACTTGTAGTGAACACTTGTGACTGTAGTGAACATTGTGACTGTATGACTAGTGAACACTTGTGACTGTAGTGAACACTTGTGACTGTAGTGAACACTTGTGACTGTAGTGAACACTTTGACTTTGACTGTGTGAACACTTGTGACTGTAGTGACTGTAGTGACTTGAGTGAACACTTGTGACTGTAGTGAACACTTTGACTGTAGTGAACACTTGTGACTGTAGTGTAGTGACTTATGACTGTAGTGAACACTTGTGACTGTAGTGAACACTTGTGACTGTAGTGACTTAGTGAACACTTGTGACTGTAGTGAACACTTGTGACTGTAGTGACTGTGTGAACACTTGTGACTGTTGAACACTTGTGACTGTAGTGAACACTTGTGACTGTAGTGAACACTTGTGACTGTAGTGAACACTTGTGACTGTAGTGAACACTTGTGACTGTAGTGACTGTAGTGAACACTTGTGACTGTAGTGAACACTTGTGACTGTAGTGAACACTTGTGACTGTAGTGACCACTTGTGACTGTAGTGAACACTTGTGACAGTAGTGAACACTTGTGACTGTAGTGAACACTTGTGACTGTATGAACAACTTAGTGACTGTAGTGAACACTTGTGACTGTAGTGAACACTTGTGACTGTAGTGAACACTTGTGACTGTAGTGAACACTACTTAGTGACTGTAGTGAACACTTTGACTAGTACATGTGACTGTAGTGAACACTCTGGACTGTAGTGACTGTAGTGAACACTTGTGACTGTAGTGAACACTTGTGACTGTAGTGAACACTTCTGACTGTAGTGAACACTTGTGACTGTAGTGAACACTTGTGACTGTAGTGAACACTTGTGACTGTAGTGAACACTTGTGACTGTAGTGAACACTTGTGACTGTAGTGAACACTTGTGACTGTAGTGACTGTAGTGAACACTTGTGACTGTAGTGAACACTTGTGACTGTAGTGAACACTTGTGACTGTAGTGAACACTTGTGACTGTAGTGAACACTTGTGACTGTAGTGAACACTTGTGACTGTAGTGAACATTTGACTGTAGTGAACACTTGTGACTGTAGTGAACACTTGTGACTGTAGTGACTGTAGTGAACATGACTGTAGTGAACACTTGTGACTTGACTGTAGTGAACACTTGTGACTTGTGACTGTAGTGAACACTTGTGACTGTAGTGAACACTTGTGACTGTAGTGAACACTTTGACTGTAGTGACTGTAGTGAACACTTTGACTGTAGTGAACACTTGTGACTGTAGTGAACACTTGTGACTGTAGTGAACACTAGTGACTGTAGTGAACACTTGTGACTGTAGTGAACACTTGTGACTGTAGTGAACACTTGTGACTGTAGTGAACACTTGTGACTGTAGTGAACACTTGTGACTGTAGTGAACACTTGTGACTGTAGTGACTGTAGTGAACACTTGTGACTGTAGTGAACACTTGTGACTGTAGTGAACACTTGTGACTGTAGTGACTGTAGTGAACACTTGTGACTGTAGTGAACACTTGTGACTGTAGTGACTGTAGTGAACACTTGTGACTGTAGTGAACACTTGTGACTGTAGTGAACACTTGTGACTGTAGTGACTGTAGTGAACACTTGTGACTGTAGTGAACACTTGTGACTGTAGTGAACACTTGTGACTGTAGTGAACACTTGTGACTGTAGTGACTGTAGTGAACACTTGTGACTGTAGTGAACACTTGTGACTGTAGTGAACACTTTGACTGTAGTGTAGTAGTGAACACTTGTATTAGTATTGACTGTAGTGAACACTTGTGACTGTAGTTTTGTAACACTTTCGTGACTGTAGTGAACACTTGTGACTGTAGTGAACACTTGTGACTGTAGTGACTCTAGTGCACTGCGTAGTGAACACTTGTGACTGTAGTGACTGTAGTGAACACTTGTGACTGTAGTGAACACTTGTGACTGTAGTGAACTGTGACTGACAGTGACTGTAGTGAACACTTGTGACTGTAGTGAACACTTGTGACTGTAGTGAACACTTGTAAGTGACACGTGACGACTTGTGACTGTAGTGAACACTGTGACTGTAGTGAACACTTGTGACTGTAGTGAACACTTGTGACTGTAGTGAACACTTGTGACTGTATACTTAGTGAACACTTGTGACTGTAGTGACAGCACTGTAGTGAACACTTGTGACTTAGTGAACACTTGTGACTAGTGCCTTGACTTAGTGAACACTTGTGACTGTAGTGACTGTAGTGAACACTTGTGACTGTAGTGAACACTTGTGACTGTAGTGAACACTTGTGACTGTAGTGAACACTTGTGACTGTAGTTTCTCTGGATGTCTCCTCATCTCTCTGCTGACTGACTCGAACACGCGCCGCGCTCGTACTGCTTCACTCCTCAGCTGTTGCTAGGAGAGACGCCGGTCTGTTCTGATTGGTCCGTCTCTATTGGCCTCCGGCCAATCAGCAGAAGATCCGATAAACGCTCCCGACAGGATGTGCGCATCCTCGCGCAATAATAATAATAATAATAATAATAATAATAATAATAATAATAATCAAATAAGATGGTGAATGTCTGACGGGTGATGTGATCACGACAGCAGCGGTTTCGGTTCGCCGTGACAGTATCACGCTACCCTCGGCCGCGCGTCGTCTGTGATGCGGAGGATGAAGCTCCGGGTGGAAATGGCGGACAGAGAGACACTGTCGGCGCAGAAGCAGAGAAAATGAGCACTGAGTCCTGTTCCTGACGACAGACACACAGAGAAACAGAACCGAGTCCTGTTCCTGACGACAGACACACAGAGAAACAGAACCGAGTCCTGTTCCTGACGACAGACACACAGAGAAACAGAACCGAGTCCTGTTCCTGACGACAGACACACAGAGAAACAGAACCGAGTCCTGTTCCTGACGACAGACACACAGAGAAACAGAACCGAGTCCTGTTCCTGACGACAGACACACAGAGAAACAGAACCGAGTCCTGTTCCTGACGACAGACACACAGAGAAACAGAACCGAGTCCTGTTCCTGACGACAGACACACAGAGAAACAGAACCGAGTCCTGTTCCTGACGACAGACACACAGAGAAACAGAACCGAGTCCTGTTCCTGACGACAGACACACAGAGAAACAGAACCGAGTCCTGTTCCCGACGACAGACACACAGAGAAACAGAACCGAGTCCTGTTCCTGACGACAGACACACAGAGAAACAGAACCGAGTCCTGTTCCTGACGACAGACACACAGAGAAACAGAACCGAGTCCTGTTCCTGACGACAGACACACAGAGAAACAGAACCGAGTCCTGTTCCTGACGACAGACACACAGAGAAACAGAACCGAGTCCTGTTCCCGACGACAGACACACAGAGAAACAGAACCGAGTCCTGTTCCTGACGACAGACACACAGAGAAACAGAACCGAGCTGGACTCAACACGACCGGCCATCACCGGGACTGCGGGCGTATGAAGCTGCAGTGTTCGTCTTTCTGTCGCCTTCATCAGTAACTGCAGATACGGTAATGATGTTGTAATGTTTACAGTGTAAACGCAAGTGCTGTGGTTTAATAAAGGGAAACATTAACAGCACTGGCCCAGTATGACTTCTAGTGTGTAGTATTTGTACAATGAGAAATACTTGCACAAATATTATTTATGCTAACAGGATCAGAGTTAAGAATTTCAAAAAAGGGATTGTGTTAATATCATTTTTGGTTGATTATTAATTTCATTTCTCCTCATCCAATTTCTTCTGCTTATATTTATATATAGATGGTCCAGACAGCATCTCTGGACACCCGCATCCTTCAGCAGGTAAAACCTGTAAATGCGTTACAGACTTTATTATGGTTATGTGGTAGAATGACAGAATGGTTCTGCTTATAAGTTTATTAATAATTAATCTAGAACAGTGTTTCTATAAAATGTTTAACATTTATTCTGTAAGATGTATGTAATTAAACTGGCATGTTACATTTGAATTTTTTCATGTTTTAAGATGGTGACTGTAGAGATGCTCTAATGTGATGTGTTGCTCTGAAAAGTTGCTGAACACTGAATCTTTGAACTGGGGAGTTCTGAAAAGTGTGTTATGAATATAACTGTATATTCATCTGTTTTATCAAATCAACCAATTCAATTTGTCACAATACTACAGATAATCTTGAGCTGTTTTGTTGAACTAAAATTGTGCTTTCTGCTAAAACGTCTGATAATGATTAAAATATTAGAAATCTGTTGCTCTCTCCTGAGTGTCATTTTCTCTTTGAATTTTCTGTTGCTGAAAGACTCTGTTGGGTGAGACTGTGTCACCATAGCAGCAGTTCTGGAGGAAGAGGAGGAGCGAGTGCTTCGGTGGCGCCACGCCCTGCTGCAGGGTATGGAGTACCACAGTTCAGGGACGCTGCCCCTGCTGGGCAGCCCCCGCTACTGCGCCGGCACTAACAGTGCCAACGGCTACCTCTGCCAGACGGGCCACTGCTGCCAGGAGACGGGCTGCTGTACCTACTACTATGAGCTGTGGTGTAAGTCTCATAGTTACTTCACAAAACACATTTACCTTAAATATACCTCAATGATTCAGATCTCTAGTGCTCACTGCACAACACACACATTCATCTTAAATATACCTCAATGATTCAGATCTCTAGTGCTCACTGCACAACACACACATTCATCTTAAATATACCTCAATGATTCAGATCTCTAGTGCTCACTTCACAACACACACATTCATCTTAAATATACCTCAATGATTCAGATCTCTAGTGCTCACTGCACAACACGCACATTCATCTTAAATATACCTCAATGATTCAGATCTCTAGTGCTCACTGCACAACACACACATTCATCTTAAATATACCTCAATGATTCAGATCTCTAGTGCTCACTTCACAACACGCACATTCATCTTAAATATACCTCAATGATTCAGATCTCTAGTGCTCACTGCACAACACGCACATTCATCTTAAATATACCTCAATGATTCAGATCTCTAGTGCTCACTGCACAACACACACATTCATCTTAAATATACCTCAATGATTCAGATCTCTAGTGCTCACTGCACAACACGCACATTCATCTTAAATATACCTCAATGATTCAGATCTCTAGTGCTCACTGCACAACACGCACATTCATCTTAAATATACCTCAATGATTCAGATCTCTAGTGCTCACTTCACAACACGCACATTCATCTTAAATATACCTCAATGATTCAGATCTCTAGTGCTCACTTCACAACACACACATTCATCTTAAATATACCTCAATGATTCAGATCTCTAGTGCTCACTGCACAACACACACATTCATCTTAAATATACCTCAATGATTCAGATCTCTAGTGCTCACTGCACAACACGCACATTCATCTTAAATATACCTCAATGATTCAGATCTCTAGTGCTCACTGCACAACACGCACATTCATCTTAAATATACCTCAATGATTCAGATCTCTAGTGCTCACTGCACAACACGCACATTCATCTTAAATATACCTCAATGATTCAGATCTCTAGTGCTCACTGCACAACACGCACATTCATCTTAAATATACCTCAATGATTCAGATCTCTAGTGCTCACTTCACAACACGCACATTCATCTTAAATATACCTCAATGATTCAGATCTCTAGTGCTCACTTCACAACACGCACATTCATCTTAAATATACCTCAATGATTCAGATCTCTAGTGCTCACTGCACAACACACACATTCATCTTAAATATACCTCAATGATTCAGATCTCTAGTGCTCACTGCACAACACACACATTCATCTTAAACATACCTCAATGATTCAGATCTCTAGTGCTCACTGCACAACACACACATTCATCTTAAATATACCTCAATGATTCAGATCTCTAGTGCTCACTGCACAACACGCACATTCATCTTAAATATACCTCAATGATTCAGATCTCTAGTGCTCACTTCACAACACACACATTCATCTTAAATATACCTCAATGATTCAGATCATCTTAAATATACCTCAATGATTCAGATCTCTAGTGCTCACTTCACAACACACACATTCATCTTAAATATACCTCAATGATTCAGATCTCTAGTGCTCACTGCACAACACACACATTCATCTTAAATATACCTCAATGATTCAGATCTCTAGTTCACTTCACAACAAACACATTCATCTTAAATATACCTCAATGATTCAGATCATCTTAAATATACCTCAATGATTCAGATCTCTAGTGCTCACTTCACAACACACACATTCATCTTAAATATACCTCAATGATTCAGATCATCTTAAATATACCTCAATGATTCAGATCTCTAGTGCTCACTTCACAACACACACATTCATCTTAAATATACCTCAATGATTCAGATCTCTAGTGCTCACTGCACAACACACACATTCATCTTAAATATACCTCAATGATTCAGATCTCTAGTGCTCACTTCACAACACACACATTCATCTTAAATATACCTCAATGATTCAGATCATCTTAAATATACCTCAATGATTCAGATCTCTAGTGCTCACTGCACAACACGCACATTCATCTTAAATATACCTCAATGATTCAGATCTCTAGTGCTCACTTCACAACACACACATTCATCTTAAATATACCTCAATGATTCAGATCTCTAGTGCTCACTGCACAACACACACATTCATCTTAAATATACCTCAATGATTCAGATCTCTAGTGCTCACTGCACAACACACACATTCATCTTAAATATACCTCAATGATTCAGATCTCTAGGATTGAGATCTCACTCAATGATGGAGTGTGTTGATGTGTGTGTGTGTTTCAGGGTTCTGGTTGCTGTAGAGTGTGTTGATGTATTTGTGTGTGTTTCAGGGTTCTGGTTGCTATGGAGTGTGTTGATCTTGTTCAGCTGTTGCTGTGCGTATCGTCATCGCCAGGCAAAGCAGCGAGTGCAGCAGCAGCAGAGACAGCGGGAGATAAACCTCATGGCCTATCACGGAGCGTGTAGTTACCCCTCCTCCATGTTTGACCTCAGTAAGAACTCATCAACTGTCTGTTCTTCATGTTACACATACACACTAGCAAGGGTTCTTATTTGGTCAAGTGTTGCTCTGTAACGACAGTGATAAACAGCCAGGCCACTTACACTGCCCAACATTTGCAGGTTTTATGTAATTCATTATTTTATTTTAAATAATCCATTGACTGTGCCCAGTTAACAGATTTATTCATTTAATTCATATAAAGGGCAGAGTGACAGCAAAATAATTTGAAAAGCTTGCTGTTTTATATATTTTTCATTGTAAATATATTTTGATGCCTCTCAAATGAAACGCTTATTGTAGTCCACTTTAAAAGAAATCATCTTGAGTTCTTATTGCAGGTTTCCTCGCATCACTTAAACTGCCATCCTATGAAGAAGTAGCAGCCCAGCCCAGCACCCCACCCCCTCCCTACAGCTCTGTGGCCTACCCACGAGGCTCCGCCCACCTTGGTCCAAGTCACATGCTGTCATCTCAGAGTTCTGACAACTATACAAGTTGCTCGTGTGACTCCTGCTGTCCATCATCTCCCTGTAGCTCCTCCCCTTCCTCTGCCCAGCTCACAGATGAGACAGACACAAGCCATGCTTCCACACCCTCCCCAGGTGAACTCAGACATTTAGCAGCAGCAGCAGCTGTTACACACAGCAACACTGTTTTGATCCCACCAACCAATGAATGCAGCCAAAACTCTACACGCAACACAACTGTGGTTATAGAGACGAAGCTTACAGTGTCCACCTCCCTGGACTGCAATGGCAACAACACAATCACAGTAAGCAGCAAACCCTTGAAGAATAGCACCATTAGTAGCACAGATAATGCCACAGAAATCTGTGTTCACAGTGTCTGTGATACAGTGTCCACCAGTCCAATGTCCAATAACATAACCAGCTCAGTGCAAAACAGACCCACAGTAACCAGCACACTTTCCTCCCCTCCTCCCTCCTCATCTCTGTGTCTCTTCTCCATCTCTGACCCTCTGGGTGTTCAACCCGAGCCCTCAAACTCCACAACACAGAGGGAGGAACCAGAAGCCCCAGCTCCACTGTCCCTGCCAAGAACCACAGTCTTTTCTCCGGGCATGGAACCCGAACGGCGTGACTCTGCCGTTAGCGATCTGGATGTTGACCAGACACACTTCCAGCAGCGGCGGCTGACCGGAGAC
This sequence comes from Chromobotia macracanthus, assembly GCA_036877525.1. Lineage (NCBI taxonomy): Eukaryota > Metazoa > Chordata > Actinopteri > Cypriniformes > Botiidae > Chromobotia > Chromobotia macracanthus. The sequence continues at coordinate 582,498 of JAZGTH010000006.1, forward strand.
TCCGGCATTGAGGTTTGTCGCTGCCGCGTCGAAGAAGAGGATGACAAGGATGATGAAGGTCAGCTACAGGCAGAGCTGACCAGCAGACCAGATGAAGGTCTCCACGACAGCCCAGACTGCTCTGCAAGAGCCAGTCAGCTGACAGAAGAAGGGGGCAGGAAAAAGGCCTGGCCTGCCTCCACGCCCCCTCCACCAGCTGAAGCGGTCGTTATTGCCATGGAAACCGACTGAAGGGAAAAGGGCAGTTTAGATAGGAATTCAGTGCATAGATGCTGAGCATGCAGATCTTCTGGGTTGTGGAACCGACATCAGAAATGTCTCCAACCATCAAGACCAGCTGTGGCTATACAGACTGATGTTAGAAGACACAACATTAATCTTTGAGTTCCTGGTTATTGATCTTAAGAGTTAAATATTTCTGTCTGTCACATCATTCTGTCTTTCTCTGTTCTTTGTACAACACCAAAGACTGTTGACTAAAGGTGCTTACACACTGGTGACAGCTGACAGTGCGTTTAACAGACTCAAATCTGAAGCGGAGTCCCATTGAAATTCTCATTGGCTAACAAATGCAGAAGTCAGTGAGTGCAGTGAGTTTGCAGGTCACATGACAGATTGTTCTTGTGTTTCAGAACAGAACTCTGGCCACGGTGAGGCTGCATCACAAGCACTGAAGAGAATAAACACGCCTCAGGACATTGTTTTGGTTTTGTTCAAAAACAATTCATTGTTTTTATTAATGACGATGTAAAATATTAAAACAACATTGTTCAATGACAACACATAGGCAGGTAAATTTCACAAAACCAAAAAAATGTGTTTTTCCTAAAGATAATGAAGCTTTTTTAGGACCATTAAAACTTTTTGCATTGCATCATTTTTAATGATAATTAGCCCCCCCCCCAACTGTTATTATTGCAAAACAATTATACAGTATGTTATTTCTATAATAAAGTATTTATTTTGGTCGTATTGTTTCCAGTTTAGGCTGATGTTACTTTAAAAACATTATACTAATTTTTTCACTGTAAAGCAAAAACATTGAATCTTTTGAAATGAAGTTATGAAAACAAATGCAAAAAAACTGAAAAAAAAACCCTGTAATTGTCCTAAAAAGCTTAATCTTTCTGAAAAATGATTGTTTCATAATTTTGGGGTGAAACAAAACCTGGATGTGTTTTCATGACATTCACTCCAACCTAAAACCAGCCGTCTGCTGTTCCCATGCACAGATATATATGAGCGTAGATATGATTATATACAGGAATAAATACAGTAGCTTCAGACTGAATATATAAGCTCTCTCTATATTTTGTAAGCATGCTGTTAGGAGTGGTTGTGTTGTCAGAGGGGTTCTGTGCTCCCATCTGATCAGTGTTACCAGCATCACTGTTGTGTTACCATGGCGTTGTTATGACAACCCACCGTAGTGTGAGCATTAGTGTGTTTGATGTTGATGTGAGGAGCTGTGAGAGGTGTAATACAAACATTTAAACAGACTAAATGCTTTACTGAAACAAGCCAATCAAGAGTCTGGTAATCTCTCTCTGTAGGTGTGTGTTTGAATGTAAATGGTCACTAGTACTTGTTTATAAAAGAAACTTGTGATTAATTTGGTGAAATAGTTTCTCTCATTCTGAATTAACATAAAAACAAAGCCGAGCATGTGTAATATAGTTACAGAATATGGGCAGCCTCACTTTTATTTAGCATCAGAAGTCTTTTTGAGTTAAAGGTTTAAGATAAGTACTAAGGGTTTAAAATGCAAATACCTTAAAAAACCAAAAGACGTAAAAACAACATTTCTTCCTGTCATTCATTAAGTTTCCTGTGTACAATGTATATATAATACAAAATGGAGTAACAGTAGTGAGATAGCATTACACTTTCATGAAAGAAAGTGAAACAGAAACAACTCATGGTTTATAATAGCTAATCAAAATAAAAGCAGCTCTTAGTGGCGTCATCGGTGGAAGTGCAGCGGTTTAGTGTGCGGTCAGTGCCGTGGTGTGACTCTGACAGTGTAGCGCTGTGGCTGCAGCACAACACCGTATCGGCCCTGCAGGTCTGGCAGAGAAGATCCAGACGGCGCGTTGAAGTGAAACCTCTGCAGCAAACAGCTGACAAACAGAAAGAGCTCCATTCTAGCCAAAGATTCCCCCACACATACACGAGGACCAGCCCCAAATGGCAGGAAACTCACTGGAGTCACTCTCTTCCCAGAGGCATCCAGAAATCTCTCTGTGTGAGGTCAGAAACAAAACTCAGACAGCTGCAATAAGACTTCTGAGGAACAAATACAGGTTCCTAAAAGGTTAACAGGGCTGAATAAAGAACTTTTAATATTCACAGAACCTTTCTGTGTTCTTTGTAGTGGAGAAAGGTTCTACAGACTATAAAAAGGTTAGAAAAATGGTTCTAAGAACCTTTGACCAAAAAGTCTTTAGGGGAAAAATGACATTGCTGTGAGGAATCCTGTTACTGGATTTAACAAGTTTCATAGCATTAAATAATTGAAGAAGGATTTAGTAACTGCAAATTTTGTTAGTCACTTAGTAGTAAGTAAACAAGCGCCACAAGTCAAACTGCATATTTAACTTTTCTCTCTGTTATTTATTTCTAATTTACTTGCTAAATGACCTCATGTCTCTTCTGTAGTGCAGACCGGATTTCATGCCACTTAACAATTCTCACCAGGTCTGAACATGTCAGGCTCCTCCCAGTGTTTGGGGTCATGGTGTATCGCCCACATGTTTACCAGAACTCTGGTTCCTTTAGGAACTGCGTGACCCCCCAAACTGCAAGACAGACATCACACACACACAGTACTGTGTAAACGTCTTAAGCCAGCACCAGGTGTTAATAACCATCCGTATTTATTCTTTGGCTTCCTCTTTATTAAGATACAAACTGAAAATACAGGAATGTACACAAAATAAACTCAGAACACTTGGCGTCTTCAGGCAGAAGTCAGTATTTAGTGGGACCTCTAGGTACATGTTGAACTCTTTGTGACACGGTAATGTCATTACATTAAGAGTAAGAGGACTCACACTAAACACTTGCCACTTCAGCCTATAGAATGTTTTTCTGTTTTGCACACAAATTTCCTGTATTTTCTGGTTGTATTCTAATAAAGAGACATAGAAATAATAATATATGGCCATAATGATTGCTATGACTTGTTCACTCAGTAGGGTGCAGAGAATTACTGTGTCAAATGTGTGAATGACTTTATGAACAGCTCCCCCATTTGAAGAGTGCCCTTCATAGGTGAATTTCAGATTTGCCCTTTAAATTGGACCCACTGTGGTGGCAGTCTGGCATTAGACATGTTTGTGACTGCAAATATCCTTAATCAGCTAAACAGCAACACAAACTGTACAGATGTTCTCAGACATTCCTGCTGGAGATCTGATATGTTTCTGCATGCAGGTGAAAATACACAATTCATAAAAAGATGCAAGTTAATAGCCTAATAATGACTTTCTGCATCTCCATGGTAACATGGTTTTCACTGTGGTGCTGCCATGGTTACCTGGTGTCCTGCATAGCAACATGCGGGATGAGGATGGGGCTGACTGGACGGATCCGCATTACCTCACTAACAACACTCTCTAGGAATGGCAACCTGGACCTGTCACCAAGAGCAGGTGGGTGGTCCCTCCCTAGACACTCGTCCAGTTCAGTATGAACACGATCCTGAACCTGCAGCACACACAGTGTTAAACACTTCTTCTTTGGATGGACAGTGTGTCTGTGTCTATGTGTGAGAGTGTGTGTTTATCTGTGTGTGTCAACCTGAGGGTGGTGCAGTAAGAAGGCTACAATCCATAGCAGGGTTGTGGATGTGGTCTCCACACCAGCTCCAAAAGCTTCCGCCGCTGTCATGAGCACATGATCATCTGTGATGTCATCCTTATCACCTGACCCCTTCATCTGACCAATCAGAAGAGCATCCAGCAGATCCCGTGGCTCACCAGGGGTAAGGGTCATCTGCCAAAGTCAAAGGTCATAAAGATGACAAACATTTGTAGGTCATGTTTTCACTAAATGTGTTAAAAACAACATCAAAATATCAATATCAAAAGAAAATATTAAACGACAGAAACTATTATTAGCTCAGAACAAAACAGAAAACAAAACAAACGTGTGTGTTTTACTTTGTGCTCCAGCAGTTTCTTGTGCAGAAGTTGGTCTCTTACAGACACACATTGTTTCAGTCTGGTCAAGTCCTTGTTGGGGAAAATCTGATGAAACAACATGTTTAAATGCCATGTGTTCATTTAGCAAACACTTCATTCAAAGCATCTTTTAATTGCATTCTTGTTCTGCTTTTGTAATTCAAAAGACAAGTTAACATGTCAAATTGGGAATTACACTGTCAGAAAAAAGGACAATATAAAATAAAACACAGACTCTTAACCAGGGAAAGATGTCCACCAGTCCCCCTCTAGCGATGGTCTGGACGATGCCGTCGTTATAGTCCATGACCTTGAGGAGTTCGGGGTCATTGGGCTGGTACGAGGAGTTAAACACCAGCCTGCACACAACATTAGTGACGGCTCGCATGAGAAGAGGACTGAGATCTAAACACTGCCCCCTGCAGGCCTGAAGTTCCTCACACAGGCTCTCTGCAGCTTCTAGAACTGAACATAGACGGAACACATCTTCATGCTTTATGATGGATTATTTAAGGTAAAACAATGAATAAATAAATCATTCACACTATTAAGTGTGTGTGTATGTGTACCGATGGTCTGCAGTTTACTGGATCCCTCCCCAAACAGTGTGAATGAAGACTGCACCAAACGCCGATGGTTCTTCCACAGTGGGCTGTAGTCTGCAAACGCGATGTCTTTCCCACCCTGAGTCAACAGGTCTGTTGTAACCTGCAGAGAGTTTCAAGATCAACAGTAAAATCATTACAGCAGAAGTCCTTTCTTCAAAACTACTTCAACTGCTTTATATATAACTATCATGATCTATCATGATATTAAAATATTCTTGGCTGAATACTCATCAAAGACATATTTTCAACTCATTCTTGTATTAGTTGCAAACATTTAGTTGTCCTAAAATCAGCTTGTTATCTCGTGTGATTCTTCTATTACATTAAATATACATTACACAGATCAACTGATCAACCAATCAGATCTCTCGTCCTGAACTCACCATCTTTGGTCGCCCAGCAAACTCTCGTCCACGTTGCAACAGGACCTCCCTTACGAGACTCACCTCGCTCACCACTAGTGTGTAGTGAGGACCCAAGTACAGGCCAAAGAGAGGGCCGTACCTGCCTGCCAGGTGTGTTAGGAGCAGGTGTGGGGGCAGAGCAGAGCGCAGCTGCAGCAAACTTCCCAGAACAGGCAGACGCGGAAGACACGACAATGACACAGAGGACCTGCGCTGTCCCATCATGCATTTCACCAGCACCAGCGCCAGCAGAGTGGCACAGAAACAGTACAGCAGGGTCAGTGAGCAGATACTGAACATGGTGAGGATTACAGTCCTGAAGCAACACGGTCTGCTCAATAATAATGTAACATACAGATACAGCTAATTCATCTGTTTTGTGTGTGTTTCTAAAAGCTGAAAGAAGTCACAGCTGCGCTTAGTGCTTATATATGCTCTGATTTCTGTGGGCGGGTCATTGTCAGAACCTTGGTTTGGGGTTGGAGGTCACAGAAACCCTGAGGGTGACCAATGACAGAAGAACCCTGGTAAACTTTTTATAAGTCAGAATAACTTAAACTGTGAAATGATTGTATTGAGTCTGATTTAGTGCCGATAACATCTGATATATTTAACATCAATTTCTAATGCAATGAACATTTGATACATTTAAAAACACATAGATTTAAGACTTCTAAAAGACAGTATCTTTTAAACAAAATGCTGAATGCCTTAGAACTCTGTCCACATTTGAGTTCAGCTCAAACGCCTGTTGTTTAGCACTTCTGTTTTTCCCAGTTTGTTTTTAAATAAATGTGTTTTAAAAGTAAATAATGAAAATGATCTCAAAGCTGTTTAACTCTCATGTTGTGAACTGGCCTCGGACAGTTCAAGGTTGGGTGTCAGTATAAACAGCAGAATGTTTACGGCTGCTTCATCCTTGAATGTGTGAGAGAACAGAGAGGAAAGACATTTATAATCTGCCATGATTTATACAAATACATACACACGAGACAGAATTCACTTTAACAGCAAAGTATATCAGAGGGCCATATTAAGAAAATATATATACATACAATATATATTCATACATTATATGTGTATTTGTGTGTTTAATGAGTGTTTAACATGCAGAGGACAGGATTGTGGGATCTGGTCTGGGCAGATGTACTGACTCATTCATACAGCACAAATTATTCCTTTGAATAAATAACTTTATATAAATAAATGTACTGACGACACACTGATCACTGTGGCTGTCATCAGTCCTCACTGCTGCTCGAAACAAAACCATCACAATAACAAACATCACTAATACTCCTGTTCAGAGTTCCTGCCACATCCCTCACCCACAGCATTACACCTGTGAACATAACAAACACTGTCTGTGCTAAGAACAGCAATGACACCTCAAATCTCACAGACTTCTGTTCAAGCAGAGATATCTAGAGACCAGAATACCAACCCCATCAACCAACCAAATCTCAGCCATCCTAGAAAATATACAGCCATTCAGAACACCTTAGCAACCACATAGCAACTCCACAGCATGTTGGCATCATAGTTCTGTACAAACACCAAACATTTCTAGATTTCAAGATTTTTGATTTCAAGAAAATGTCAGTCTAGTTGTTAATAGTTGTGTCTCTAACTGTGCCCTAGTCATAATGTAAATGTTCAAAGCATTTGTATCAATCTGATTTAATCAGTCAAGGACACACAATCACACAGACACACACATCTAAGAGAATACAAGTTTGAGGTCTAAATATACCAGTGTGGCAGACTCTGATCACCCTGTGTGGGTGACACTGAATGTATTCAGTCTTCATCTTACACAACACCCCCCCGCACTGATCCAGGATCAGCGTCTCTCCTGAATCACAGCTCTGAGGCCTGCTGTTACACTCTCCACTGTGGCTGATCTGAGCAGATGCACACCGACCACTGTAAACACCAAACTCAGATCTGCTTCTGATGTTTCTATAGCTCAGATGAAACATCAGCAGCCTGTAAGGATTCAACTTCAAAAACATAACATAATCTTATTTTACTACCCAAATGTGACATTAAATCTTTATGACATGCATTCACTGAAGCATTCAGAGCATTTATATATATATGTGTGTGTGTGTGTGTGTACGTATACAACCAGCACTGCTTGCATTAATTAAATCTTTCTAGTTTACACATGAATGAGGTAGATACCTGCCCTGCCTCCCAGTCTGACTAAACTGGTTATGCAGCTCTGGTTTTGTGTCAGTTCGTCTTAAACCAGCAAACCGCCCTTCAGTGGTCCAGCATGTTGAATCTCCTGCAGTGTTTGTCTTGCTGAAGCTCTTGATCATTTCTGAAGACTGATCGGACAGCTGCGGTACCCGGAAGTCTGCCACGCACGGAGATTGAGCGCTAGAGGCGCCAAACCCGGTGAATCACATGCGAAATGTGCCACGGGCTCTTCTGTATAGACACACATCAGTGCCACAATGAACATCTGTATGAACACGACCCGCTGATCACAGGTCAGCTACAGTCTGTAATACTGCAACAGTGCTGACACACGACGATGTTTTTCAGGAGCTGTAAGAGTCCAGCTGCACGTGTGTCGCTTTTATATTTTGTCACATACATAAAGTAGATTTTAGCTAAAAGGATTTTGTTTTGTCAGGAAGAGGGCATTTGTCATAAATACTTAATAAATACAGTAATACTTAATACACCGACCTAAGCAATATTCATTGGAAATCACAAGAAAAACTGCAAAACTAGTTGTTAAATGTCAATTTCGGTGTTTTCAACTTTATCTTGACTCCAAATGTGACCACTTGATATTTACACCCTGTGAACACAGCTCAACATTTCAGTTAAATCCACTTTTATTATGTAGTTTAATCATGTCATCAGGTGCTCGATGTAAATGTTTAAAATGTCAGTAATACCTGTCAAATTATTTAAAAAATGTTTTTATATTTTTGCCTTACTTTATAGTTGGTATATTTACATTCTGTATAGAGAACAGTGTATATTCAAGTCAAATTTACATTAAAAGTGAAAACTGAATAAAATATGAAGATTTGCTTTAAGAGAAAGTGTTATGATATTTCTTTACTTAAACACAAACTTCAGTAAACTATCATTTGTTGATGTTTAGCAGCCTTTTCTGCATTCATATAACGTCCAGCTGCTGGCGCAACAGCAGTCTGAAGCTCACAGTATCTGAAGCAGAAGGTTGGTGCAGGTTAAAAGAAGCTTTAGGATTGATGTTAAACACAGATACAGATGCTGCTGTCTACATCATGCTGAGCCCTTACATTACACGATGAAACGAGCTGTTCAGTGAGTTTTAGCAGATCACAATAAATCTGTTGTTTGGATACATGCGGCGTTTATGCACGACGACACGATCGCGCCGCGGAACGAGACGTGCGCATGTGCTGCGGCGGCGGGGCTGCGGCGCTGTCCGCGGTGCTGACATGACTGCAGAGCACCGAGCGAGCATACAGACAGCTTCTCCTCAACAAACATGAGAGCCATCGAGAGAGAGAGCTCAGTGTACCCAGATCAGCCCTTAACATCATCCGGGCGTGTCAAAACACGGTATATAAAGTGCTGTATGTTACGATCAGTTTATCATTAAACATCTGCATGTCCACCTCGTCTCGATCAGATCATCAGATCAGATCATCAGATCATATCACCAGATCATCAGATCAGATCATCAGATCAGATCATCAGATCATATCACCAGATCACCAGATCAGATCACCAGATCAGATCATCAGATCATCAGATCACCAGATCAGATCATCAGATCAGATCATCAGATCACCAGATCAGATCATCAGATCATCAGATCAGATCATCAGATCAGATCATCAGATCATCAGATCAGATCACCAGATCAGATCATCAGTCGTTTACGGGTTCATGGCGGATAATGGCCGCCTGTCTTTCACAAACGCGCATCATTTCTCCGCAATGGTCTTCAGGAAAGCCGCCGCTACGTCACGCACCTGTGCCCATTTTCGGAGGGGAGCCCCGTCACATCCTCTGCCCATATTTGGGCAAGAGCCGTCTGGAGTCAGCACACGGCGGGGAATCCTCTTGTGGACGTAGATGAGCAGGGGGCGGAGTCCCGGTCCAGTCGAACCATATAAAAGAGGGACGAGGAATTCCGGTAAACGAATCGACGGCGATCAGAATCAGAAGAAACGCAAAGCAGCTCTGCGTTACCGGAACACAGAAAAGGGAATCCCAAAGCATTAAACCGAAGGATTGCCACTGCAACTGATTTGACCGACATTCCTTGTGGATTTTGGCTCACATTTGTTCCTCTCGGCATCATCTGAAGGACAATCATGCTGAACACAGTGGACTTCAGCGCGCTGGATCTGCTCTGCGCTCCAGCTGCTGCGCTGGAGGGACCGTCCACCGCTCACCGTCAACAAGAGGCCGGTGAGTACACTGAGAAACGCGCTGTTAAATGAGCACATACAGCCGCAGCTCCTGTCATTCCCATAATGTATCATGTATTCGGTATTGATCCTTTTATTGATTGGGCTCGATATTGAAAATGCAGTAACATTACCCTCCAGATCTGTTAGACTATATGCAGCGAATGAATGTAACGGCATATTCTAGACTGGGGACAAAATGTAAGAATCAGCAGTGAAAGCATCGGTCAAACACCCGTGTTGAATACTGGGGTGGAGGGTCCCCGTCCCAGCCGTGACTCAACAGCAGTCCACGGGCGCTTATGTAATGGCATCTCTCTCTTTCTCTCTCTCTGTCTCGCAGCTTGCGGGTTACTGAAGCCCAAAGTGGAACC
>JAZGTH010000006.1:597500-635000 GCA_036877525.1 Chromobotia macracanthus
GGAGCGTCAGGTGAACATCTCAGTGGAGATGCTGGCCAACCTCAACCACAAGCTGAGAGAACGAGAACACCAAATTCAGTGCAAACAACAGTGAGTGTGTGTTAGTGAGTGTGTGTTAGTGTGTCTGTGCAGTATGAGGTCATTTAGTCATATATGTACATGGATTGCAAAGACTTTTTTAAAAATTAAAATTTTTAAACATGTATGCTGTATGATGTTTTCCATGAATCTTTCAAAGAATTCTGAATCTCTGACCAAGCAGTAACAGTTCCTATTGACAACAAAACTAGCATAAAATCATTAGTAGCCCATACAGCTTAATATTACAGAGTGATTGCTATCAGGATGTGAAAAGACTTTGAACCAGCATAGCAAAATGTTTCTAGAAAGGATGGCCTCCCCTGCACAATCACACTGATTTCTAGACGGGCTGTTTTTCAGTTTATTTTGAACAGATCAGAACAGCCTGGAAGCTTTGACTGCTGAAAGATGTCACATACAGAAGAACATCAGGAGAAATCCTGAAAACCATGTGAAGATCATTTATTAACACAAGTGTTTGTTTTAGGGAAGTGTGTGAGCTGGACCGGTTTGTGCAGGACACGGCGATCCAAGAAGCAAACGCAAAGATTCGGCTGCAGCATTTTATTGAAGACCTTCTGGAGCGAGCAGAGAGAGCCGAAAGCCAGCTGCAGAACATCCACTTACATGATGATGTCACTTCCCCTCACAGATACCTGCCAGGAAACAAAGCTGCAGGGTACCAGGTGAGACATCTGAGGGGCCAGACAGACCCAGCACTCCTGAGAAAGACAGAAGACACATCAGTTTTAATTTCTCATAAGAATGAAAGTTATAAAAAGTTATGGAATAGAATAAAAACAAAGACTAAAAGAATAATTTATAAAAAATAAAACAGAAGAAACTCTAAATGTCAGCTTGACAAAGTCTTGCATGAATGTTAAACAAAATAAGCCGTGAAGTGTGTGAGCATGAAAATGGAGTTTGAAGACAGATTTACAGTAAAACACACTTTGGATAAAGTGTCTGGAAAATACATATGTGTAAATTTAAGGTGATCTGAGTGATTGCTAACATGTTCTGGCTTGTTGCTAGGAGGGTTGCTAAGGTTGCCTGGGGAGTTGCTAACATCCTGTAACGTTTTTTTAGGTGGTTGTTAAATGACTACAAGACAGAAAACCAACAGACATGTTCAATCTTTTAAATCTTTTAGTAGAAGATCATCAGGACAACTTACAGTATATTTAAGTTATTCATTTTATCGGCCTATTCTCTGTGACTTGAACCCATGACCGCAGTGTTACTAACATTATGCTGTACAGGAATTGAAACATACAGGATTGCATTCTAGAACTCTTCATCAGCACACATTCTACAGTCTGTGGATTCAGATGATATAATGTGTTTCTGTTCCAGAGGAGTAACAGTGTGTCTGCTGCAGTTTCTCAGCTGTATGATCACAGAGCGTCTCCACACTGCAGGTAACATCCAAACACTTCACACTGCTCTGGATGTGTATTCCCACAGCTCAGCAGCAAATAAAAATACTAACTTTATTAAAGATTGAGAAATCACATTGTTTCTCTTAGACAGTCACGAGATTACATTAAACACACTTTTGCTGATGTCTCCCGCTTCTTAAATATTTCCTCTGATAAAAACTCAGAATGCTCACAGATCATTTGATCCAGGAAGAATTTAATAAGAAATATTTGAGCTCATAATGAGCTCTTGGAAAATTTGAAAGCAGTTTGAGACATTGTTGAGATTTCTAAAACGTGTGGCATTCCTGGAGCCAAACATCTGAGATGAATAAAACTTCATCTGAAGTCTTCATGTGTGATTTCTGTGTAGGAGAACCGTGAGACATTTAAGACCTGACAGAGCATATCTAAACATTTATATGACTGTAAGTGTCTGATGTCTGTGTGCAGTTACGACATCAGGAGGCCCCGTACCCTGTCTGTGGGGTCGGTTGGGTGTGAGGGTCACAGGAGGGGTGGGCAGTATCTGGGGGTAAAGGGTCCAGACTGTGGTTCTGACTCAACCTGGCTGATTCCACACACTCACATGGATGCAGAGTCAGATAACTGGTCTCTCTATACGACACACTCACAGGACAACACAGAGCAGCATGCTGAGTACAGGAGTGACAGAGGCACTGGTAACATGCACACACGCGCACACCACACGCTATATAAAGCTGATTATAATCACTACAGCCTAACTACATACCAAATGAGGGCGCCCCCACATTATGTATTAGTTCTGCATCATATTTTATAGATTGATTGTAATATTTGTTATATTTAATGTGTTTGTGTTTAGGTTGGGGTGTGTCAAGAACCGGAGAGTCAATTGTGTGCTCAGAGCAACTGAAACTCAAAGCAGGGCTGTTCTGTGTTTTCATGTATCTGGACACACACTCTCTTCTCACTGCTGCAGAGGTGTGTGTGTACACCATATTATATTACATTACATTATATTATAAATGTAAGGTGTATGTTTTATTGTGATTATTTTGTGGTGACTGTGTGTGTGTGTTTCAGGTGTGTAAAGACTGGTGCAGTGTTGCACGACATCCTGCTGTTTGGACACGAGTAACACTGGAGAATGCCCGAGTTTCATCTAAGGCAACACAACACACACACACACCGAAAACACACCAGAAAACACACCCAAACACACACACACCGAACACCCACACACCGAAAACACACACACACCGAACACCCACACACCGAAAACACACACCCACACACCGAAAACACACACCCACACACCGAAAACACACACCCACACACCGAAAACACACACGCACCGAAAACACACCGAACACACACCCAAAACACACACACCCACACACCGAAACACACACCCACACACCGAAAACACACACCCACACACCGAAAAACACCCACACACCGAAAACACACACACACCGAACACCCACACACCGAAAACACACACACACACACACACCGAACACCCACACACCGAAAACACACACACACCGAAAACACACACGCACACACCGAAAACACCCACACACCGAAAACACACACCCACACACCGAACACCCACACACCGAAAAACACACACACACACACACACACACTGAACACCCACACACCGAAAACACACACACCGAAAACACACACGCACCGAAAACACCCACACACCGAAAACACACACACACACACCGAACACCCACACACCGAAAACACACACACACCGAAAACACCCACACACCGAACACCCACACACCGAAAACACACACACCGAACACCCACACACCGAAAACACACACACACACACCGAACACCCACACACCGAAAACACACACACCGAAAAACACCGAAACACACGCACCGAAAACACACACACACAAACACACACCCACACACCGAACACCCACACACACACCGAAAACACCCACGCACCGAAAACACCCACGCACCGAAAACACACACACACCGAACACCCACACACCGAAAACACACACACACACACCGAACACCCACACACCGAACACCCACACACCGAAAACACCCACGCACCGAAAACACCCACGCACCGAAAACACACACACACACCCACACACCGAAAACACACACACACACACCGAACACCCACACACCGAACACACACCCACACCCACACACACACACACACACACACACACACACACACACACACACACTGTAATGTAGCGTTCACTACCTCTAGGGGTCAGTATTATCCTTATAAAACCCTCCCAATTTAAAGGGAAACTAACCTACGATAACACATACAAAATATAAGTCAAAATAAACTCATTATCAGCTTTTTAATCACATTAGATGCCAATATATAACGTGACAACTCCAAATATGACTGTGTGTGTGTCTGTGTGTGTAGTTTTTGATGACTCTGTCTCAGTGGTGCTGTCAGATACAATCTCTTGTTCTGCACAACCTCAAGCCTCGCTCTCGTAAGAAGAAAGAAAGCAAAGACGAGTATTTAAAGACCACAAGGTAAAGCACATGAACACACAGTAAAATAAAAGCTAAAATTTAAAAATGTCTCTTTAAATATGACAGTAGTGTAGATAAAGGCAATGACGTTTTATAAGCTGTTTCTGCTGCATGTTCAGGGGCTGTCTGGAGGCAGGGCTGGAGGCGGTGCTCAAGTCAGCAGGGAGGAGTCTTGTTGCCCTAAGCATCTCCCATTGTCTCAACGTTTTGACGGACAGGTGTCTGTGGCTCGTCAGCTGTCACTGTAGATCGCTGCAGTCTCTGACATACAGGTGACATAAACATCAACACATGTGAAGCACCTAACCCACAGTCATGTTCTTCCTGGATTTCAGCTTGTGTTCTGGTTCTGGCAGAAGTGCATCAGACCCGGTAGGGCAGGAGGTGATCTGGGCTCTGGGGGCAGGATGCAGGGACATCACCACATTGAGAATCGCCCCACTGCAGCCGTGGTGAGAATTCACCTCACAGATCTTATAAACATCTGTATTGTTCTGTGTTATGTCATGTTTGGTGATAGTTGCCTTTGTTTTCATCAGTTTGCAGCCCAGTCGCTTTAGTAACAGATGCTTGCAGATGATTGGTCGATGCTGGCCAAACCTGTGTCGGGTGGGCGTGGGCGGAGCTGGATGTGGGATCCAGGGATTGGCCTCTTTGGGTGAGTGACAGACGGGAGTGTCATACATTCACTTGCTGCATGACTCACTAGATTAGAACAGAAAAAGTCATACCAATTTTAAGGGACAAAAATGTGTGTAGGTAACAGAATTTAAAAGGTGCTTTTTCTGTTTTAACTGTTTTCACCTTCAATATTTTACTTTCTTACCAAAATCTATTTGAACTGCAGTGAACATTCAGTCTTAGTATTACACAACAACTTGCATGAACAGCAAGATTCAGCTGTTTTGTGTTTGTTTTCATGCAGTGAGAAACTGTGTGAATCTGTGTGAACTGGAGTTGAATCATATGAATGAAGTGGACCAGGAGTGGGCAGCAGAGATCTGCAGAGACGGACTTCAACATCTCCACACACTGATCCTCATCTCCACCCCCATCACGGCTAAAGCCATCCTGCACTTTACAAGTGAACCACTCATTCAGTCACTCACCTGACACACACGAACACCAAGCCATTCATCATTACCTCTGATCGCAAATGTTTGATATGTGTTAAACAAGATATTAAAGATGCAATCCGTAACTGTTTTACTTAAAATGAACAAAATCTGTTGTTGAGCACATACATAACAGATCAGTGTTCAAAACTATCTCCTTACCTTACCCTGATTCTCAATAGTAAGTTTAAATAATCATTCATAATTTGAGCTGATGGGTCTTATTTCGCAGGAAATGTTTTAAATGTTTTTTAAACAGAGATGGAACAGAGTCAAAAATTACAGATTGCAGCTTTAAGATAACCAGGCATATTCAGTTTAAGCAGGAATCAGTTTTCTGTCTCTGCAGGTGTTTGTGTGAGTCTGAGGCGTGTAGTGGTGCAGTTGAGTATATCTGATTACTTTGAGGATGCAGAAAATGAAGAAGCACAGAGGCTGTTTGAGGAAATAATCAATAATCTACAGGTGAAGTTACCGCCCTCCATTTATTTAAAGAGACAAAATACAAATTCTGTAATCATGTTCAGGCTCATGTGGTTTTAAATCTGCATGGAACACGATGAGAATATTAACACAGTACTTTCTCAAACTTTACTTTTTCAAACTTTACTTTACTTTGTGTATTCATGAAACAACACAACAAATACTGCATCGAAATGACCACAAATTACGTAAAAAAAAGTTTACAGTAAATGCTTTTGCATGTTTAATGTGCCAGAATCCAGTGAAAGTTGATTATGTGGAAGACAATAAAATTATAACTTGGGTTAACAGTTTCATTTATACAGTACATATCCAAAACTCTACAGATTATGTCACTCACACGCACACACACACACACATCACTTTTGTGTCAATTAAAATGAGGTTGACTGATTTATTGTTATTCTTTTCGTCAGTTGTTGAAACAGAGATCAACCCTCTCTGATGTTCTGCACATCCAGGTGGACCAGCACTGATGATGTCAACAGATGTGTCACACACACACTCACTCATTGACATACACAGAAACAAATGATGCATATTTGAATATGAAGGGTTTTGTGGTAGTGAGCTCTGGTTTAAAACAGATGCACAGTTATAGCACAAATGAAGTTGCTCAGGTCTTTTGTTTATTATGTTGAAGTGTAGACCAAGCAGATAATCATGGTTATTTGAAAATTGTAGAAATGGTGCAATAGTAGCAGTTAATAATAGTAGCAGTTAATAATAGTAGCAGTTAATGTTGTTGACATAATAAATACATGTTTTCCTTCTGTACTGTTTACGTAAAAACACGCAAAAGTCTTCCACCAAGTGTCATGAACAATCAGCGATGTCTGTTTACTGCTCATGTGTGTTTAGTGTGTTACATGTTATTGATGTTACACTGCTGTGATATTTTTTGCTGCTTAGCTGCTCATGTTTTTCTGGGAGGATGCGTATTGACCCAATAGAAAAAAGCCCCTGTCTGAGTCTCAGATATGTCTCAATTTGTCTCAGGTTTCTCCTCCAATGTAAATTTGTGAGTTTTTTTCAGTCATTTTATTGCCCACCAGGTGACAATCAAAGTCTGATAAAAACTAACAGCAGGGCACTAAACAGAACTAGGTGTGTTAAGTACAACTCTGTTCACTTTGGGATTGACATGTCTATCTGAAGATGTTGCCCATCAATGATTAGTCAAATTCTTAAGAATTCTTAAGCTTCCAAAAACATTTTAGACAAATCATCTTTCTTCTCTATTTATCTTTTTGTGTCTGAAATCGTAAGATTGCTTTAGTTAAGCAGAAATTTAGATTCAGTTTAACTGCACATTCTTTAAATGAGAGCTAATAATTACAAGGTTAATTTTGAGCAGACATCAGTGGTGGTAAAACCTGCACTGTACTGTAACTGTATCACATCTGTCTTCTTTTCTAGTGCAGACGAATGATTCTACATAATCTCTCTGTTCATCTTCTGACTTGATAGTCTGTTCCATACAAGGAGAAACGTGTTTTTTGTTCGTAATGATGAAGCACACACAAAACACATTAAGTTGACATCATTATTTATCTGCCTTATTAACACTAAATATTAAAACAATACATGTGTTGAGTCTTTGGCATGTTTAGTGTGGCAGAGCTCAGAATCTCTGTACAGTATGTGTTCAGTGAACGTAACAATCTGACAAACACTCAAACATCTGAGATATTCAGGTCAGTATTACATCATTAATCAGTGGTGCATTCTCAAATGTCTATCATGTACTGTTTAGAAATTAACAAATGACAATGCAAATAATTAAACAAGGTGGAATAATAAGCATTGCATTGTCATCTCTGCTTGGACCTGCACAGACCACACAAGTTTATATTTGGTCAAATGAGTGAAGTCGTGTGACATATGATATTTAAAAACGCATTCAGTATCTAGACCTGATCTTTGATCTGTGTTCAGATTTACACTGAACTTCACAAAACCAGCAGTTTTCTTCTGTTTAAAGATCATTTTATTTCTCAGTTTATCATTCACTAATTATTGCTTTGTACATGACTGTTGGCAGTGATCTAGGGATCTTACTAGTGTACACGAGACTGGTTCATGACCAGAAGCTTCTTATTCTTTGCATTTTAATGGCTGAAGCTGATAAAGACCGAAGTAACGCCACTAAACTAGAGATCAAAGCATATACATGTGTGTGTGTGTGTGTGCATATCACAGCTGGCAGTAGGCTGGTGAATGTGTCGCTGAGTTGCTGCAGATGTAATGCCCTGATCAACATACCAGACCTCAACAGCTAGACTGAGACCAGATCCCTCTGGTAGTCCAAAACCTCTAGTAGCCCTAGCAACAGTCTTGAACATCTTGGTACCTGCACAGCAGCTAACTAGAAACACTGAGAACACCTTAACAACTGCTAATGTCTTAGCAATCATCCACATCCCCTGAATACTGAGTCTCACACAAGTAAACTTGACTCCTGTTTTAGGATCATGTTCTGGTCTGTCTGCGACCTCTAGCTGCACTGTGCTGCTCACCCCTCTGTCTCTTCCGTCTCTGTAGTTGATGCTGGTGTCTAATCTGTCATTAGAATCTCATTATACACACTCATCTTTCTCCTGAGAGCAACTGAACAGTGTGTGTGTTTGCAGTAAACGAGTGAGAACTGACCGTCTGAAGCATGACGACAGCTGTGATTTGTGTCATTGGATGACACGTTTAGTACATGATCCCAGAAACATGGGTGTGTGTGTTTCATTGCATGTCAACAAATCAAATCACACATTAATAATGCCCAGATTTACAGGAATAAAGCATTTGTCTTCCATTTCAATCCTGAAATTAATGTCTTTTGTTTTTTAACAAATCTTTTCAAGCACTGAGGATCATGTAGCTCTGGTTACACATCACGACTTTTGAACACAAATACACTTTCTCACTTTAGCGTTTGTCAAGACTACAATAGCATTTACATTTATTCATTTAGCAAATGTTTTTATCCACAGCAACTTACAGAGAGAGAGAGAGGGAGAGAGAGCATTAAACATTTTGTCTTACGAAATCAACAAGGCAAGTCTATAAAGCTACATTTACAAGTGAAAATCGCATTGAACAGAAGGTTTTTAAGAGTATTAAATAGAGCATTAGGAATAAGTCTGGTGAGGAATAAGTCTCAGTTGTTTTGTGATACAAATACTGTAATAACATGATACAAATACTGTAAAATCCAGAAGTGACTGAACTGATGTGACTGGCTGGATCTGATCATATCACGTGTCCACTCACATTCACTTCATCATCTTTAGTTAGGACAATGAAGGAATGAATGTACAATGAGCAGATGTTTATTGACTGGAATGCAGCAATATTTCACTAGATCTCAAATATGACCAAACACAAATTAATGTAACATGTCAGTTTAATCTGGGTTTAAACACTATAAACAAGTTCATATGGCAGCACACAGACAGAAGCATCAGTAACTGGAGTCAGTACAGTACAACTATGAGAAGATCTCCACATGCTTCAGTCAAAACCAATATCTCACTATCTGCAGGTGCATCAACAGCACCTGACCACAAACACTGGTGTGTTGAGTCTGTTGAAGCTACAGAGACGTTCACATCCGTGTGTCATGTTCAGGGCTTTGGCAGCACCTGGATGTAGTTTTTAGGGACGATTCCTCGTTTCCCAGCAAATTCTCCGAGAAACCAGTCCTCATCCATGTCTTCTAGATCACACACCACATCTCCTGTCTGCACAAACACAGTTTCAGTTTAGAGCATTTTATTATTACAGCTGAAATTTACTGAACATCAAACACTCAAATATTCACATCCTTATATTAATGCAGACTAAAGTTTAAAACATCTTAAGTGTTCCAAGTGTTAAGTGACCACAAGTGTTTTGAACCACATCAGAAACGCACAAGACCAGATCACATCTGTTGTGTAAACGCTTGTGTGTCCCAGACAGCACAGCACCGCCTACTCACCTCTCAACTAAACTAAAACCAGAGATCCAACTTTGTCAGTTGCATACCCCTTTAAAAGAATACACGTGTGACTGGGTAATAAGTGATGTGCACAGACCCCGACCCTCACACACTGATGCCAGCAGCACACAGATGTTAACACGAGGTGTTATCAGCACCATAAACACACACCTTAAGACAAAGTTCATCCTCACACTCAGGGGAGAAATCATAAAGGGTTCTTCCTCTGTTCCTCACACCTGCTGCTGACACACAAATATTACAGATGACACAGCACTTCATATGTTTTACTGTAACTACATATAGGCAATTAACTTTTATTTAATCTGTATTATATCCATCATAATATTAGTTATCACCTGATTCTTATTCATTCTTTACTTCCTTATCTTGCAAATAATAAAAACAGCAACATCATTACCAGCAGACTCTGAAACTGGTTTCCTCTCCAAAGCTTCAAGTTCCTCTTTAACAAAACTAAGAGGGAAGATTCCTATTTGTCCGTTCAGGCAGCCACGCCCCCACTCCTCATTTACATATTCTGTGAGTGTGATGACATCACCCTCACTGAAGGTCAGCTCTCCCTCCTCCCCTGTAAATGCAAATTGTGCTACACACCTGCAACGAGGAAGAAACGGGTGGATGAGCAGGTTCTGTCTGGCCTCATCTATTATTCTACAAATGACTGTTATGATTACATGCAGGAACTTGTGTAGTGTGCTGGCTTATCTTAACACTGAACTAATCTACAAAACATTTTGAATGTTGTGTGTGTGTTACAGAGCTCAGGCTGATTTAGAGCAGAGTGGCACACATCACCTGCTGTGTGTGAGCTGCAGCGTCTGCTCATCTGTGCGTCTCTCTGCAGATGAGTCTTTCAGCAAATCTTCACCTTTGACCTCTCGAGGAGGGCAGAGGTTGTGGGGTTTCTCACACTGTGTTTGTGGGACGCTTGTATCTTCCAGGACAATCAGCTGTTGTTCTTCCTACAGCAGACAAAGATCTCATCACACACACAAACATTGTTTAACACTTCACTTACATTGTTTGTGTGTGAACTGACTAGTGAATTAAGGTCTTCCTGCACCTGTCCAGCATCTTCCTGCAGCCCCACATCTGCCTGAAGAACGTCTCTCTGGTACACACATGAAGAAAAACATGTAAAGAAAACAGTTCACGCAAAGATGACAATTTTGTCTTTTACTTTCCCTCAGTTTGTTCCAAACCTTTTTTTTCTTCTGTGAAACACAAATCGAAATGTTAGGCAAATTTCCAAGATTTATATTCACAAGCTCCAAAACAGACAAAGAAATGAAAGCAGACCAGTGTGTGTTCCTCACACACACTGCTGTTTAACCACAGAAGACTATTTCATGAAATTTACTGGACATAACATCCATCTACACAGCAACAGAAACATTCTGCTAAACATACAGAGCCAATGTGAGGAGAGTAAAAAGAAATGACATTCAAACATTCAAACTGAACATTTGCCTAAATAATTCAGAAAACATGGCTGAAACCAAGAAAACTCACAGAGTAACTCTTATAGAGAGGATGGCCTGGTTTTGGTCTGGGCGGGAGGGGTGGGCCTCTTTTAGGCACTCTACTGCATGGCAGCTGATTGGCTGCAATATGTGGAGAGGAGGCAGGGCCTGGAGGCTTGGTCAGTTTGATTGGAGGTGGACGAAGAGGGAGGAGTCTACCACCACTGGGTCTAAGACACAAACATTGATGGATGGGTTAAAAACATGGACTCGTTTAACCTCTCTACAGATGACAGCTGAAACTGTGCGTCACCTCGGGGGCAGAGGGGGAGATGGAGCACCTGACACATCAGAAACACTCGCCACAGGGGGGGCAGCAACCTGAACACACACACACACACGCTGTTTAAAAAACCTCATTTACGTCTAAGAAGTAATTGCTAATAAAAAAGTCCACACGGAGTCTCTTGGTATATAAGCATGTGACATCACCTGTGAGGTGGGCAGAACCTTCCTGTGTAATGGTGGAGGAGGCCGAGTGTGTTTTGGGACAGACGGACCTGAAATAAGCCCAAATATATAACCATTATCTATACACCAATGCCATAGAAAAGCATCACAGTACGCAGCCTAGATGCGTAGCCCCTAAAAAATGAATAACTCTTTTACATAGACCAACTTTACTGCTACAGTCTCATATAACCAGAATTTCTGACATGAAGTTTAGTATGATGTCTGGTCCTCTCTAAGAACTTTTAATTTATAGACAGTTTTATATGAAATAGATATTTCGTGCTTGTTTGGTGCTTTGTCTGGACTTGTAAAAAGCTTCCAGGCAGACGGACATTGTGCCCTCACACTGACTGTGTCCTCAGTCTACCGTCATGAGCTGAACGTCACGGCTTCAGTCTACCGTCATGAGCTGAATGTCACGGCTTCAGTCTACCGTCATGAGCTGAACATCACGGCTTCAGTCTACCGTCATGAGCTGAATGTTACGGCTTCAGTCTACCGTCATGAGCTGAATGTTATGGTTTCAGTCTACCGTCATGAGCTGAACGTCACGGCTTCAGTCTACCGTCATGAGCTGAACGTCACGGCTTCAGTCTACCGTCATGAGCTGAATGTTACGGCTTCAGTCTACCGTCATGAGCTGAACGTCACGGCTTCAGTCTACCGTCATGTGCTGAACGTCACGGCTTCAGTCTACCGTCATGAGCTGAACGTCAATCAGCTAATCAGAACATATCTGAAATTCACTGCACACACGTTTTGAGATGTTCTTGTTGCTCTGGGTCACTGGAGCTGGTTTCTCTGGAGTTACTGAAGGACTGTTTTTAGCCTGATCATCTGAATCTTTCTGATCAGATGAACTGAAGGCCATGGCTTTCATCCGATGCTCAGAAGCGCTCTGAGGAACCCTGGACTTGTCCAATGGACCCTGATGTTTGTTTAGCAGGGGTCTGGGTGCCGGTACTGGAAAACAGGTGTTTTGTTTGGAAGGAGTTTGTTTAGCAGTCGTGTCTCCAGTCTCAAAAACCTCGGTTTCTAAGGTAGACGGTTTTGGGGCAAGCAGAGGTTTGGGTTTATGAGTTCTTGGACGTGGTTGCGGTCTATTCACAGGTTCTACAGGTTCAGATGATACAGGGGAGATGATGCAATTCCCAACAGAAGTGTCCTCCTCCTCACTCTGTTTTGGTTCTTTGTGGAAGTGTGGGTCATCAAAACCAAACACCTCCAGCAGGTCTTGCAAGTATTTGCTGGAGAAGTTTGAGGACACATTACTGAACTCAGCAAAAATGTTCTCCATCCCATCGTCCTTCAGACGCACTAAAGTCTGAACTTTCACCTCTTTTGTCACTGGCTGATCCAGAACTGCCTCACTGATAACTGGTTGTAAGGAAGCTTTGGAGCGGGGGCGTGGCCTGGGGCATGCTCTTGGCTTAGGTATGACATCAACCGCGTTCTGAGTAAAAGCTGTGGCGGTGGTGGTGGGGTCTTGGATTGTGACATCACAGGTTATGTCATCAAAGTCAGTCTGAACACCACACTGCTCAGGCAGGATTTTGCATGGAGTGTCTTGAGTTTGAGGCCGATCCAAGTCAATGAAGGGGTCTGAATGAGCAGGTGTGTGTTTAAGAGGCAAAGAGGGGCGGGGTGGTTTCAGAGGTCTGCAAACTGAGGAGAAAAAGAAACATATAAAAACTAGTGAGTAAACTAGTGAGTAAACTAGTTTATTCAGCTTAATCATTGTAGGTCAGGAGCAAGTTAATTTTACAAGCATTTTTTAAATACAATGCAATGAATTGTGCAGTCTAATTAATTTCAACAATGTAAATATCTTTAATTATTGTTTTTCTATTAACTTAAATAATTTAGGGCATGACAACAAACTCACATTTGGATCAGTCTTTATCTGAATCCTCTTGGAAATTAATCTTAAAATGTTTTTACACCTGGTTTGATTGCTCAGTCTGAACAGTTTTTAGTTTAGTCTACACTACTAAACCATCCACCTCACCAACAACCCCTCTTTCACATGAGCTAAGGTCCCCTTACCTGGCCATGCAGCAGGGGATTGTGGGTCGGGGGAGTCCGTGTCCGTCTGTGTGGCGATGGTGGAGGTAGAATGACGTGAAGACAGAGGCGAAGATGATGATGATGATGAAGAGGTGGAGTGAAGGTTGTGTTCTCGACTCTTTTCTTTGATAACCTGCTCATATGAGGGTGGAGGCAGCTGGAGAAAAAACCATAATCAATCAATCAGTCAGCCAGCCAATTCATCAAACAAATCAAATCATTCTTCACCAAATCATCCATTCAATCCACCTGCACTGTTCCAGAGGCAGCTGACCAGGAGGGCGGGGCAGGGGGCGGGGCTGGAGGAAAGGCCCCAGAGGCTCCTGGGAACCAGGAATTGGACGGCAGCGGTTCAGCAGAAAGGATGGTGATTTCTGGACGCCTGCGACACAATCAACAACAATGTTTATAACACATCAATGCTGCATCAGTCTCTATCTGTTTTAAAGGAAACAGAATTGTCCCACATTTCCACTTTAAAGCAGAACGATGACATGATGGATTATATAGCTACATAACCTGCTTACAGACAAACATATCACAGATCACAGTCTGTTTACAAGTTTTAAACTTAAACACCCAAAGCCATTTAATTTAGTGTCTTTATGCGTCACACACTGGTGAAGATTTAACAGTATTTGTAAAAATAAAAAATTGTTTTTTAAACAGACAAGGAAAACTGAAACGTTGTCCATCAGATGTGTTCATTATAATGCCAGCAAACTGATTTCTACCAAACTGTTTTGAGATGAGTTGCTGGTTCTAGACCAGCAGGTTTCAGGGTCCAGTGTGGAGATGTGAGGGTTCTTCTGGCCCAGATCACTTTTATAACATATCAGAACTGGGACAGTTTGAGCACTAACATAGACATCAGCACAACAACAGTGAAATTAGCCTAAAGTTCAACTTTTACTGTTCATCTTTATAATGTCCTGAAGAACAGAATTAATAAAAGGAGAATTACTCATAGAAGATCAGAAGATCTTCTACCCCATAAACTCAACAAAAGAAAAATAACTGAGAGCTACAGTAAAGAGAGCTGAACTGACCTCCGGTCTCTGTGATGGTCACTCTGAGAACTCGGTCGTGTGGATGCTGCAAAATTTCCATAAAAAAAAACACACACAAAAAACGAACTCACACACAAACATTCAACAGAAGAAACGAAAACACACAGAATGGAACTTTACAAGACAAGACTGAGAGCTCAACACAACTTACTCGGTTTGATGGCCGCTCGGATGGAGGACAGCAGGCCCTGACTGAAAGAGAGAGAAATACAGATGAGTCACTGCATTTTCCACTGGTCTCTAGTTTCAGACTGCAGGCCAGTTTTCCTGCCTGTTTAAAACACATTTAACTCTTGAGTTACCCACATCACACCCACCCAGAC
Organism: Chromobotia macracanthus; assembly: GCA_036877525.1. NCBI lineage: Eukaryota > Metazoa > Chordata > Actinopteri > Cypriniformes > Botiidae > Chromobotia > Chromobotia macracanthus. The sequence continues at coordinate 612,572 of JAZGTH010000006.1, forward strand.
CCCTCAACCACTTACAAACATTTATTCTTTGGTTTTGTCTGCTAAAATATATTTTGTTCAGTTTTGTCTGAATCATCCAATATGACGTAAGTGCAAAACAATCCCAAAAACAGGATATTTTACTGGCAGGTATTTCTAGAGTGGAAATACCTGCCAGCTGGAGGGAATATCGCAACACTTCACTTGTGTTTCTAATGTGTTTGTTGGGAGGAGACGCTGAAGATGTTCAGACATGAATCAGACAGACAGGGTTGATTCTCACTAAACCATGTTTCATTTTAAAACAAGCAGAAGAGAAATTATGATTTTGGGGTGAAATCTGATCATGTTCTTCATTAAAATAACACTGATTACAGATAAAGGGGCTTTAGTCTGTTACCTGGAGTGGCGTTGATCCGGTTTATTCCTGTCTGAATGTTCTGCAAACACACACACACACACACACACACAGCTGTCAAGATCATGACGCTCACTGAAGTTTTTTAATCAATTACTGCTGGATGTTGCCCACAAATAACAGTTCTCTGCCAACAACAGATGTAAGACTTGTCCCTCTCATGTTGTGCTGTTGGGCAGGGCTCAGTCAAAACTGCTGCACTGTCACCACAATTTACATTCACTCATCACGGGCGCTTATGTCCTGAAAACTTAAACAGCTGGTTTTGTGTGACACACTGTTCCAAATTCCTTATTGTTAAGGGAAATCTAGAAACGTCGAGTGAAAACATCAGATCCAGCAATGAGCCCTCAATCGTCCCATTCATGTGACACATTCCCACAGTGCCGTGACACTGACATGACAGTCAGAGAGGCGCTTCTGTCTGAGAGACTCCAGCTGTAATTTACAACACAACACTCGTCCACACCACAGAGAGACAGACAGACAGACAGAGAGACAGAGAGACAGACCTCACACTGCTGTATGTAGCCCAGCTGCCACTGCTTGTACAGTTGTACACATGTACAGTTTATCATGTCAATAGAGCACACGTAAGTGAAAAAATGAAAACTGAGACAGAGAGACAGACAGAGAGAGACAGACAGAGAGAGACAGAGAGAGACAGACACAGAGACAGACAGAGAGACTCTGGCATTATAATAATGCGTATCAGACACACACGTGTCACGTGATCTGCAGATCACGTGATAACTAACACTTGATATAAGCTATGAAACATTTCTGTCTGCATTAAGACGCTACACACTTGACCACAGAATTAAAACTAACAAAGTGCGCATAAATAACTTCCTAAACAAAATGAAAACAAAAACCTTTGCGAAATAAAGAGGTTTAATCCGCTTTGACACTGATAACTACATATCTACTACACATCACCTCACACGTCACAAAGTGCGATCCACAGATGAAGTCACAAACATTCGTCTGAGAGCCGTGACGTCACGTGCCTGCTGCATGACGTAACACATTCTTTCGCTTCTGCACTTTGACGTGTTGTTACCTGACGCGCCGCGTCGCGCGCCGCCGCCCGGCTCGCGCAGTCGCTCGTCCTCCTCCTCCGCCGCTCGCGCCTCCGCCATACCGACACAAACACGGTTTATTTAGCGACTAAAACACCGCGACGGACGAGCCGAACGCCATTCCCCGCGACGTGAACGCAGCGGGCGGAAGAGGTGAAGGTCCCGGTCTGACGTGAGTTTGTGTGCGGAGGATCCGGAGCAGCTCCAGCGGGATCCGCGTCTGCCGTCAACAGGAAGTTCCGCGTCCATGTGAAAGAGAAGAGGGAGGCGCTGAAATCACTCAAACAAACAATCATTCAGCAGAAGAGTTACATTATAGTTACCAGTTAACTTATTATAAGTCATAACAGGATATTAGTGTTTCAGTTAACTTATTATAAGTCATAACAGGATATTAGTGTTTCAGTTAACTTATTATAAGTCATAACAGGATATTAGTGTTTCAGTTAACTTATTATAGTCATAAAGGAATTAGTGTTTCAGTTAACTTATTATAAGTCATAACAGGATATTAGTGTTTCAGTTAACTTATTATAAGTCATAACAGGATATTAGTGTTTCAGTTAACTTATTATAAGTCATAACAGGATATTAGTGTTTCAGTTAACTTATTATAAGTCATAACAGGATATTAGTGTTTCAGTTAACTTATTTCACTGGTCATAACAGGATATTAGTGTTTCAGTTAACTTATTATAAGTCATAACAGGATATTAGTGTTTCAGTTAACTTATTATAAGTCATAACAGGATATTAGTGTTTCAGTTAACTTATTATAAGTCATAACAGGATATTAGTGTTTCAGTTAACTTATTATAAGTCATAACAGGATATTAGTGTTTCAGTTAACTTATTATAAGTCATAACAGGATATTAGTGTTTCAGTTAACTTATTATAAGTCATAACAGGATATTAGTGTTTCAGTTATAAAGGATATTAGTGTTTCAGTTAACTTATTATAAGTCATAACAGGATATTAGTGTTTCAGTTAACTTATTATAAGTCATAACAGGATATTAGTGTTTCAGTTAACTTATTATAAGTCATAACAGGATATTAGTGTTTCAGTTAACTTATTATAAGTCATAACAGGATATTAGTGTTTCAGTTAACTTATTATAAGTCATAACAGGATATTAGTGTTTCAGTTAACTTATTATAAGTCATAACAGGATATTAGTGTTTCAGTTAACTTATTATAAGTCATAACAGGATATTAGTGTTTCAGTTAACTTATTATAAGTCATAACAGGATATTAGTGTTTCAGTTAACTTATTATAAGTCATAACAGGATATTAGTGTTTCAGTTAACTTATTATAAGTCATAACAGGATATTAGTGTTATTATAAGTCATAACAGGATATTAGTGTTTCAGTTAACTTATTATAAGTCATAACAGGATATTAGTGTTTCAGTTAACTTATTATAAGTCATAACAGGATATTAGTGTTTCAGTTAACTTATTATAAGTCATAACAGGATATTAGTGTTTCAGTTAACTTATTATAAGTCATAACAGGATATTAGTGTTTCAGTTAACTTATTATAAGTCATAACAGGATATTAGTGTTTCAGTTAACTTATTATAAGTCATAACAGGATATTAGTGTTTCAGTTAACTTATTATAAGTCATAACAGGATATTAGTGTTTCAGTTAACTTATTATAAGTCATAACAGGATATTAGTGTTTCAGTTAACTTATTATAAGTCATAACAGGATATTAGTGTTTCAGTTAACTTATTATAAGTCATAACAGGATATTAGTGTTTCAGTTAACTTATTATAAGTCATAACAGGATATTAGTGTTTCAGTTAACTTATTATAAGTCATAACAGGATATTAGTGTTTCAGTTAACTTATTATAAGTCATAACAGGATATTAGTGTTTCAGTTAACTTATTATAAGTCATAACAGGATATTAGTGTTTCAGTTAACTTATTATAAGTCATAACAGGATATTAGTGTTTCAGTTAACTTATTATAAGTCATAACAGGATATTAGTGTTTCAGTTAACTTATTATAAGTCATAACAGGATATTAGTGTTTCGTTTAACTTATTATAGTCATAACAATATTAGTGTTTCAAAGTTAACTTATTATAAGTCATAACAGGATATTAGTGTTTCAGTTAACTTATTATAAGTCATAACAGGATATTAGTGTTTCAGTTAACTTATTATAAGTCATAACAGGATATTAGTGTTTCAGTTAACTTATTATAAGTCATAACAGGATATTAGTGTTTCAGTTAACTTATTATAAGTCATAACAGGATATTAGTGTTTCAGTTAACTTATTATAAGTCATAACAGGATATTAGTGTTTCCGTTAACTTATTATAGGTCATAACAGGATATTAGTGTCGTTCAGTCTAACAGGATATTAGTGTTTCAGTTAACTTATTATAGGTCATAACAGGATATTAGTGTTTCAGTTAACTTATTATAAGTCATAACAGGATATTAGTGTTTCAGTTAACTTATTATAAGTCATAACAGGATATTAGTGTTTCAGTTAACTTATTATAAGTCATAACAGGATATTAGTGTTTCAGTTAACTTATTATAAGTCATAACAGGATATTAGTGTTTCAGTTAACTTATTAGTCATAAGTCATAACAGGATATTAGTGTTTCAGTTAACTTATTATAAGTCATAACAGGATATTAGTGTTTCAGTTAACTTATTATAAGTCATAACAGGATATTAGTGTTTCAGTTAACTTATTATAAGTCATAACAGGATATTAGTGTTTCAGTTAACTTATTATAAGTCATAACAGGATATTAGTGTTTCAGTTAACTTATTATAAGTCATAACAGGATATTAGTGTTTCAGTTAACTATAGTCATAACAGGTTATTAGTTTCTTATTATAAGCAGGATATTAGTGTTTCAGTTAACTTATTATAAGTCATAACAGGATATTAGTGTTTCAGTTAACTTATTATAAGTCATAACAGGATATTAGTGTTTCAGTTAACTTATTATAAGTCATAACAGGATATTAGTGTTTCAGTTAACTTATTATAAGTCATAACAGGATATTAGTGTTTCAGTTAACTTATTATAAGTCATAACAGGATATTAGTGTTTCAGTTAACTTATTTATTAAGTCATCATAACAGGATATTAGTGTTTCAGTTAACTTATTATAAGTCATAACAGGATATTAGTGTTTCAGTTAACTTATTATAAGTCATAACAGGATATTAGTGTTTCAGTTAACTTATTATAAGTCATAACAGGATATTAGTGTTTCAGTTAACTTATTATAAGTCATAACAGGATATTAGTGTTTCAGTTAACTTATTATAAGTCATAACAGGATATTAGTGTTTCAGTTAACTTATTATAAGTCATAACAGGATATTAGTGTTTCAGTTAACTTATTATAAGTCATAACAGGATATTAGTGTTTCAGTTAACTTATTATAAGTCATAACAGGATATTAGTGTTTCAGTTAACTTATTATAAGTCATAACAGGATATTAGTGTTTCAGTTAACTTATTATAAGTCATAACAGGATATTAGTGTTTCAGTTAACTTATTATAAGTCATAACAGGATATTAGTGTTTCAGTTAACTTATTATAAGTCATAACAGGATATTAGTGTTTCAGTTAACTTATTATAAGTCATAACAGGATATTAGTGTTTCAGTTAACTTATTATAAGTCATAACAGGATATTAGTGTTTCAGTCTTTTTTTATAACAGGATATTAGTGTTTCAGTTAACTTATTATAAGTCATAACAGGATATTAGTGTTTCAGTTAACTTATTATAAGTCATAACAGGATATTAGTGTTTCAGTTAACTTATTATAAGTCATAACAGGATATTAGTGTTTCAGTTAACTTATTATAAGTCATAACAGGATATTAGTGTTTCAGTTAACTTATTATAAGTCACAACAGGATATTATGTTTCAGTCTTTTTTTAATTGTCATAACAGGATATTAGTGTTTCAGTTAACTTATTATAAGTCATAACAGGATATTAGTGTTTCAGTTAACTTATTATAAGTCATAACAGGATATTAGTGTTTCAGTTAACTTATTATAAGTCATAACAGGATATTAGTGTTTCAGTTAACTTATTATAAGTCATAACAGGATATTAGTGTTTCAGTTAACTTATTATAGGTCATAACAGGATATTAGTGTTTCAGTTAACTTATTATAAGTCATAACAGGATATTAGTGTTTCAGTTAACTTATTATAAGTCATAACAGGATATTAGTGTTTCAGTTAACTTATTATAAGTCATAACAGGATATTAGTGTTTCAGTTAACTTATTATAAGTCATAACAGGATATTAGTGTTTCAGTTAACTTATTTCACTGGTCATAACAGGATATTAGTGTTTCAGTTAACTTATTATAAGTCATAACAGGATATTAGTGTTTCAGTTAACTTATTATAAGTCATAACAGGATATTAGTGTTTCAGTTAACTTATTATAAGTCATAACAGGATATTAGTGTTTCAGTTAACTTATTATAAGTCATAACAGGATATTAGTGTTTCAGTTAACTTATTATAAGTCATAACAGGATATTAGTGTTTCAGTTAACTTATTATAAGTCATAACAGGATATTAGTGTTTCAGTTAACTTATTATAAGTCATAACAGGATATTAGTGTTTCAGTTAACTTATTATAAGTCATAACAGGATATTAGTGTTTCAGGTAACTTATTATAAGTCATAACAGGATATTAGTGTTTCAGTTAACTTATTATAAGTCATAACAGGATATTAGTGTTTCAGTTAACTTATTATAAGTCATAACAGGATATTAGTGTTTCAGTTAACTTATTATAAGTCATAACAGGATATTAGTGTTTCAGTTAACTTATTATAAGTCATAACAGGATATTAGTGTTTCAGTTAACTTATTATAAGTCATAACAGGATATTAGTGTTTCAGTTAACTTATTATAAGTCATAACAGGATATTAGTGTTTCAGTTAACTTATTATAAGTCATAACAGGATATTAGTGTTTCAGTTAACTTATTATAAGTCATAACAGGATATTAGTGTTTCAGTTAACTTATTATAAGTCATAACAGGATATTAGTGTTTCAGTTAACTTATTATAAGTCATAACAGGATATTAGTGTTTCAGTTAACTTATTATAAGTCATAACAGGATATTAGTGTTTCAGTTAACTTATTATAAGTCATAACAGGATATTAGTGTTTCAGTTAACTTATTATAAGTCATAACAGGATATTAGTGTTTCAGTTAACTTATTATAAGTCATAACAGGATATTAGTGTTTCAGTTAACTTATTATAAGTCATAACAGGATATTAGTGTTTCAGTTAACTTATTATAAGTCATAACAGGATATTAGTGTTTCAGTTAACTTATTATAAGTCATAACAGGATATTAGTGTTTCAGTTAACTTATTATAAGTCATAACAGGATATTTTAGTGTTTCAGTTAACTTATTATAAGTCATAACAGGATATTAGTGTTTCAGTTAACTTATTATAAGTCATAACAGGATATTAGTGTTTCAGTTAACTTATTATAAGTCATAACAGGATATTAGTGTTTCAGTTAACTTATTATAAGTCATAACAGGATATTAGTGTTTCAGTTAACTTATTATAAGTCATAACAGGATATTAGTGTTTCAGTTAACTTATTATAAGTCATAACAGGATATTAGTGTTTCAGTTAACTTATTATAAGTCATAACAGGATATTAGTGTTTCAGTTAACTTATTATAAGTCATAACAGGATATTAGTGTTTCAGTTAACTTATTATAAGTCATAACAGGATATTAGTGTTTCAGTTAACATAATTTAAGGTCATAACAGGATATTAGTGTTTCAGTTAACTTATTATAAGTCATAACAGGATATTAGTGTTTCAGTTAACTTATTATAAGTCATAACAGGATATTAGTGTTTCAGTTAACTTATTATAAGTCATAACAGGATATTAGTGTTTCAGTTAACTTATTATAAGTCATAACAGGATATTAGTGTTTCAGTTAACTTATTATAATGTCATAACAGGATATTAGTGTTTCAGTTAACTTATTATAAGTCATAACAGGATATTAGTGTTTCAGTTAACTTATTATAAGTCATAACAGGATATTAGTGTTTCAGTTAACTTATTTATGGAAGGTAAGTCATAACAGGATATTATGTTTCAGTCTTATTATAGTCATAACAGGATATTAGTGTTTCAGTTAACTTATTATAAGTCATAACAGGATATTAGTGTTTCAGTTAACTTATTATAAGTCATAACAGGATATTAGTGTTTCAGTTAACTTATTATAAGTCATAACAGGATATTAGTGTTTCAGTTAACTTATTTCATAAGTCATAACAGGATATTAGTGTTTCAGTTAACTTATTATAATGTCATAACAGGATATTAGTGTTTCAGTTAACTTATTATAAGTCATAACAGGATATTAGTGTTTCAGTTAACTTATTTCACTGGTCATAACAGGATATTAGTGTTTCAGTTAACTTATTATAAGTCATAACAGGATATTAGTGTTTCAGTTAACTTATTATAAGTCATAACAGGATATTAGTGTTTCAGTTAACTTATTATAAGTCATAAGAGGATATTAGTGTTTCAGTTAACTTATTATAAGTCATAACAGGATATTAGTGTTTCAGTTAACTTATTATAAGTCATAACAGGATATTAGTGTTTCAGTTAACTTATTTCACTGGTCATAACAGGATATTAGTGTTTCAGTTAACTTATTTCACTGGTCATAACAGGATATTAGTGTTTCAGTTAACTTATTATAAGTCATAACAGGATATTAGTGTTTCAGTTAACTTATTTCACTGGTCATAACAGGATATTAGTGGATCAGATCAGATCAGATCATGAAACATGCGCTGGAGAAGACTCGTGTACGTTTATTCATTTCTTACTGCATGTTTTGACTGATGTTAGGCTGATGCTTCACTGTGGGTGGAGGTTAGTAAACCGGGACCCTTTATGTTATGTTTTATTTAGGTGATGTTTTATTTAGGTTATGGTTTATTTAGGTTATGTTAAATGTGTGCTTCACGTGTTTGGTGGCTTGCTGGAGATCAGCAGTGATCAGTGAAAAGTTTACATTACATTATATTTAATGTAAAGCAGTGAAAGTTTACATTACATTATATTTACATTTACATTACATTATATTTACATTACATTATATTTACATTTACATTACATTATATTTACATTACATTACATTATATTTACATTACATTATATTTACATTTACATTACATTATATTTACATTTACATTACATTATATTTACATTACATTATATTTACATTACATTACATTATATTTACATTACATTATATTTACATTACATTACATTATATTCACATTACATTATATTTACATTTACATTACATTACATTATATTTACATGAGCTGTCTAAACAAAGTCCCTGCAATACTGAACGGCTCCTTCAGAGAAACTTTGTTGGGATTGACAAATCGCTCTGTGAACCTCAAAACTGACGTCTGTCATTAAATACTTCAATCTCACACACACACACAGGCTGTAATCGCGCTGTAATCCCTCTGCGTGTGTTTGTCTGGCAGTATTTCTCAACACACACACTGATATTTTATTCTGTACTTGAACGCAACAGACTGACAGCACAGACAGGATGGATCCTCATAAGATATCGGCTTATGTCGAGCATTTCTACAGAAACAAGCAACAGTAGCTGCAAAGAAGCTGGTGAGTTTCAGCTAAACCTTGAGAGCGTTACACGTAATGAATAATAATGTGGGGAGTGTGAAATATATCTACAGTAGTATTGGAGAATATTTGAATAACTTTGTAAACTATAGATGAACACGTCTTTAACTAACCTATGCATAAATAAAACAAGCCAAGTCACATGTTGTTGTTTCTCCAATCCCTGTTACCTGTGCTGACCAGTTGATCAGTTAAAATCAATAGCAACAAAACAAAGTTTTAAATTGAAAGTGTTTGAAATAACATGTCTTGATTTTCTGACACCTGATTGAATGTCACAACACAATAAATAATATTTCATAGTTTTAAAACAGAAGGGCAGTCTTACAGTGATGATGATAATAACATGCACCAGCACTGCTGTGATCCTGAGATTAGTGCACTCACAGATGGTCGAGTGAATCTCTCTCTCTCTTTGTGTGTGTCAGAGCTGAAGCAGCAGTACAAAACGGACCATCGGGTCACGTTAACTAGTCCAGCATTGCAGGTAAGACACACACAATGTTTATCATTCTGATCTCAATTCAGTTTCAATTCATTTTTAAATATTTTACTGACATGATTGTGTTTCCATACGATATTACCAAAATGTTATACATAAAAATATCAACTACTGATAAGAACAGCTTCAAAATATTAACAGACAGTAATGTGTGTAGTAGTGTCTCTCTGTCTCTCTTTTTCAGATTCTCCTGCTATCATGGCTGTGTCGAGGTAAGAATGTTGGGAATGCTGAGAAAGGGCCTCCACCCTGTAGCTCGCCCCTGCAGGGTGGAGCCAGAACTCTTCCTGCTCTAGTTAAAATGAGAAACAACAAAAGACCTCCTCATTACAATAACAGTTCAACTCAAACTTTTACTTACAGTTTCATTTTAGCTTCTTGCTAGCTGTCTAGACATTTTTTAATCACTGCAGGTTCTTTATGCTGAGATGCGTTTTCAATGGCAATGGGAACAAGAGCAATGCTATCTGATGTTCATGATGGTCTAGCTCCGCCCACTTCCCAGCAGGATGTTAGTCTCCTCTAATCATGGCCGAGCTCTGAGCTTGAGGGGTGTGGACCCAGAAACATGTATGATTGTCTTCAAAAATCACTGGACGCAGGTGATACATTCATCTCTGATCATCATATGCCTGTTTATCTGTCTAGTATCCGTCCATTTGATCTGAACGATCACTTATTTTAATATGAAGTATTAGAAAGATTTAGGTCAGATTGAAAGCTGCAATCTGTAACTTCTGTCTTTCTATCGCCATCTCTGTTTGAGCCATAAAATTACAATTGATACTTTTCATTACTTACGTTCAAGTCGAATGAAGTCAAACTGACATTACCCATGAAATCTGACCCGATTTTGACCCGATCAGTGTATCAGTTCTAATAAACTCTGTCTGTGAGACAGGTTTTGCGGATCTTGGAGAAACATGACCTGGGTCGTGGTGGTGCTGGTCTATTAGGAGCTGGAGGTGGCCTGCGGTTTGGCCCGATCCCTGGGGACGAGGCCAGTGCAGTGCAGAACTATGTGGAGCACATGCTCTTCCTTCTAATGGAGGAAGAGTGCGGACAGGGCGGGGCCATGGGGCCCATCCTGGAGTTTGTGTTGTTAGAGAATGTGATGGAGAAGCTCTTTCTATGGAGTCTCCGCCGAGAGTTCACGGATGACATGAAGCTGGAGCAGCTGCACATGTACAAGATGCTGGTGGCTCAAGCCAGGCAACCTCTTTTGCATCACAAACCCATTCTGAAACCTTTGATGATGCTCCTGTCTGCCTGCTCAAGTTCCTCCATCGTGGGACCCTCCTGCGCTGTGGGGCTCACTACCATGAGCAAAGGCAGCTCCGCGACAAGGCTCACCTGCACCGTGGGGCCCATTCCATCCAGTGCAGGCAGCTCTGCAGTGGAGGTGGAGCTTGTGTCCCTGCTTCATCAGCTGAGCTGCGTACTGGTGAAAGATGCCTCTATACTGGAGCTCTTCTTCCACAGCAGTCAGGATCATGGAGCTGCCAATTTCCTATTATTTTCTCTTCTTATTCCATTCATCCACTGTGGTGGGACGGTGGGAGCACAGGCCAGAGATGCCCTCACCCTCATCATGAGCCTGTCATCTCAGAACCACCTGGTGGCCAGACACATTGCAGAAAACACCTACTTCTGCCCGGTGAGAATTTAGGGTTTTCTCAGGATTAATGTTAAAGGTTGGGTAGGCAAATTCAAAGAGGCTAGCTATATCAAGCTGGCTTTTAAAGCTTGAGATCCCGCTCTCCATCAGAGCACTCTCCAAAGCCATGCCTCCTCCAACACATGAATGCATACATAGTTTGATAGACAAGTAGGACATCCAATCATTGCATTAATTGGATGAACATTTTATGGTTCTGCACCTTCCACAGAAGACATATTTATATAAATATATTTTGTTTACCAAATTTTTTTTTGGAAAAAAAAATACCCCTACATAACAACATAAGACAGACAATAAATTAAAAGTTCTATTATTACTCATTTGAATAAAAAATGTTGAATGATGTTGATGTTGATGATTTTCAAAGACAGTGAGACAGAATCTGATGGTACTGTTTCTCTTGATTAACCGCTGTGTGTTTTTGACCTTCCATCTCTCTCTGTTAATCTGTGGTAGATTATAATCCCAGTAACAAGATTTCTGTGGCCTGAATTGTGTGTGTGTGTGGTTTTCTGATGGATTATGGATACTGTGTACAGCTTTGACCCAAATAAAACCCAAATGTGCACACACACATGCCACTGAATACTGAAAAAAGTGATTTGTAGTACACATATATTTCATAATGAAATAAACATGTTCATGTGTTTCTTGAATATACATATATTATAGTTGTGCTTACTGTAATATATATAAATGTGTATGATAAATGTGTGTATGTGTAGGTGTTGGCTACTGGTCTGAGTGGTCTGTATTCAGGTTTACCAGTTAAACTCGAGGTTTACAGTGATGGCTGGTTCTGCCTTGAGAGAAATGACTGGCTACAGGTCCCAGAACTGTTTCAGTTCCTCAATTCACTGACCTTCTGCAGCACTGTGTGCAAGGTGACACACATCACACACTTATGTCACACATTCACACCTGATACACACACACACATACACACATTATTTGTTCTTCAGTGATTCCTGATTCTCTGGTGATTTCAGACAGTCGGTAAGTGAGTGTAGCATCATTAGACACACACACTGTGTTTATCTGCAGGTTGCTCATCCATCTATCAGAGATCAGCTGCTGGGTTACATCTATAATGGCTTTCTGGTGCCTGTCATAGCACCTGCTCTGCACAAGGTGAAGTGTAATGAAGTGTTTTTATGTGGATCCTTTCCACAGTGACTTGTGACTGATTCAGCTGATCTCTCTGTCTGCTCTGATTGGTTTGTGTAAACACTGTTCAATGTTTATTGGACAGTTGACTCTGGAGGAAGTGATGACAACAACAGCGTATTTGGAGCTCTTCCTGCGGAGCATTTGTGACCCAGCCCTCCTCCAGACCTTCCTCATCTTCATCCTCAGACATCGTCATGATAATGTCAACATTCTGGACACGCTCGTCAGCAGAATCAACACACCGTTTCAGGTGAGTGCACACACGTCATCAGTATGTGTACAGTATGTGTGTGTACAGTATGTGTGTGTGTGCGGTACGATGTGTGCAGTGTGTGTGTACAGTATGTGTGTGTACAGTATGTGTGTTACAGTATGTGTGTGTGCGGTACGATGTGTGCAGTGTGTGTGTACAGTATGTGTGTGTGTGGTACGGTGTGTGCAGTGTGTGTGTACAGTATGTGTGTGTGTGGTACGATGTGTGCAGTGTGTGTGTACAGTATGTGTGTGTGTGGTACGGTGTGTGCAGTGTGTGTGTACAGTATGTGTGTACAGTATGTGTGTGTACAGTATGTGTGTGTGCGGTACGATGTGTGCAGTGTGTGTGTACAGTATGTGTGTGTACAGTATGTGTGTGTGCGGTACGATGTGTGCAGTGTGTGTGTACAGTATGTGTGTGTACAGTATATGTGTGTACAGTATGTGTGTGTGCGGTACGGTGTGTGCAGTGTGTGTGTGTACAGTATGTGTGTGCGGTACAGTATGTGTGTGTGTGGTACAGTGTGTGCAGTGTGTGTGTACAGTATGTGTGTGTGCGGTACGATGTGTGCAGTGTGTGTGTACAGTATGTGTGTGTACAGTATGTGTGTGTGCGGTACGGTGTATGCAGTGTGTGTGTGTACAGTATGTGTGTGTACAGTATGTGTGTGTACAGTATGTGTGTGTGTGCGGTACGGTGTGTGCAGTGTGTGTGTACAGTATGTGTGTGTACAGTATGTGTGTGTGCGGTACGGTGTGTGCAGTGTGTGTGTACAGTATGTGTGTGTGCGATACGGTGTGTGCAGTGTGTGTGTACAGTATGTGTGTGTACAGTATGTGTGTGTGCGGTACGGTGTGTGCAGTGTGTGTGTACAGTATGTGTGTGTACAGTATGTGTGTGTGTGCGGTACGGTGTGTGCAGTGTGTGTGTGTACAGTATGTGTGTGTACAGTATGTGTGTGTACAGTATGGGTGTGTACAATATGTGTGTGTACAGTATGTGTGTGTGCGGTACGGTGTGTGCATACAGCATGTGTGTGTACAGTATGTGTGTGTGTGCGGTACGGTGTGTGCAGTGTGTGTGTGTACAGTATGTGTGTGTACAGTTATGTGTGTGTACAGTATGTGTGTGTGGGTACGGTGTGTGCAGTGTGTGTGTACAGTATGTGTGTGTACAGTATGTGTGTGTGGGACGGTGTGTGCAGTGTGTGTGTACATATGTGTGTGTGGTGCGGTGGTGCAGGTGTGTACAGTATGTGTGTACAGTATGTGTGTGTGGTACGGTGTGTGCAGTGTGTGTGTACAGTATGTGTGTGTACAGTATGTGTGTGTGCGGTACGGTGTGTGCAGTGTGTGTGTACAGTATGTGTGTGTACAGTATGTGTGTGTGCATGCGGTGTGTGCAGTTGTGTGTGTGCGTGCGGTGTGTGCAGTGTGTGTGTACAGTATGTGTGTGTACAGTATGTGTGTGTACAGTATGTGTGTGTGCGGTACGGTGTGTGCAGTGTGTGTGTGTACAGTATGTGTGTGTACAGTATGTGTGTGTACAGTATGTGTGTGTGCGGTACGGTGTGTGCAGTGTGTGTGTACAGTATGTGTGTGTACAGTATGTGTGTGTACAGTATGTGTGTGTACAGTATGTGTGTGTGCGGTACGGTGTGTGCAGTGTGTGTGTACAGTATGTGTGTGCAGTGTGTTACTCTCTGCTCTGTGTTACAGTTGGGTACAGTTTCCCTGGCTCTGTTCCGCACTCTGATTGGTCTGTACTGTGAAGATGTCATGCTGCAGTTAATTCTCAGGTATTCACTTTCTCTTGTTTTTCCACTTCTTGTTGGTTACTGTAGAATTATGAAATTCTAATGTTAAGTATAAAGTAAATTCCTCAGTCCTCAGTGTCAATTCTTGCTCTTTGTTGCATCCACAATTAAATAATAATTTCTCAGCATTGACTTAACTAAAATTATTCATATAAATATAAAGACAGTTATAGGTTATGTATTTTTTTTCAAAAAATTACAACTTCATTTTCAAACTAATTTTAGTTTTTGTTAAAATAATATCTATAACTCGTGTCAGATGATGTATTTTCACTAACAATACACCAAACAAACATTATTCGTCCATTCTTGCCCTAAAGTGACTGTAAATCTGACTGTCTGATGTGTATGGTCTGCAGGTATCTGATTCCCTGCTCTCATCTGCAGTGCAGTGAGAGAGTCAGACTGAGAGAGAGAGACTTTTATTCCAACACTGCATCTGCGCTGCTCTCCCTCACCCCCTCCTGCTTCATCACTGAACCAACACAGCCGCCCAAACCTGACTACATCCTCTGGTCAAAGGTCACGGATGGCCTGCTGAGGGGGAACATGGGTAATGGAGTTTAATGAGAGATGTTCAGGCCAGATGATTTTGTTAGCACACGTTGATGACCTCAGAATAGCCAAACATCAGCCAGTTAATTGATTGATTACACCAGTCAAAAGGTTTCTATTCCAGCGATTTCACAGATCTGTACCTAAGGTTCCTTTCACTCTCTGCAGGGGTGGAGGACCTGTTCTCATCTCATGTTGGATGTTCTCGAATAACTGCTTCAGAACCCTTGAACAAGAACTACCTCCAGTACCTATTTGATGCCCGCAGGCTGGTCTGCACCAGCATGCAGGCCTGTCGCATTTGGTCAGCCCCGTACGACGGGCTCCACCCCTCACCTGATGAGTGGGAGGAGAAGGATGATGAGGAGAAAGATGGTGAAGAGTATGTTCCTGTCTCTACACCACCTGCTCAGACTCCCCACCTGCCCTCTGACACCAGCTCCACCTGCGACCGAGAGCGAGTTGAGCTTGAGTGGGATGACAGTTATGATACTACACCAGATGAGGACAACAGCCAGATGATTTCTGAAGGTTCAGAAGTTCCAGATCATCCCATTCCTCTCGAGCCCCCAAAACACATCCAGGAAATGCGTAGAAACGCCATCATGCTTATCAAAGGATCATACATAGAGGAATCCGACTTCCAGGACGATGTGCTGGTTTATAATCTAATCGCACAAAAAGATGCGCAAGACGAATTGCAAACATCCATCAGGAACTGCACAAATAACCTGCACAAACAAACAGACAATAACCATACACACAACAATGCAACACACTGCAGCAACTCAACAAACCAGAATCAAGTCAAACAAACCAAGACAAACGCACACAAATCTACACCCTCAGTGTCCGTTGGGTCCCCAGCCATTCACAACACACACAGTTCTGAAGAACACATACAGGAAGTGGAAGATGATGCTTCTCAGCTGGACCACAACTGTAATGTCACTGTTGAGCAACATCAGAGTAAACCAACCTCGGCAGAAGATAAGGGTGATGACTTTATCTCCCAGTGCCTGGAGCTCTTTCGCCATCTGGGTGGAGATGAGGAGGCCATCATGGGTGATGAAGATCACCTCCAACGGCTGCAGGTTCTGCTGCATGGAGAAGAGAAGGAACTGGACCTCAGTTTCTTCTGTGATAAAGATAGTCCAGATGAAGATCTGATCAAGCCTGATTGCAGGAGAGAAAGGTCCCCGTTTACAGGTGAGTCATGATTCAGACAGATGGCACCACAAACATCTCATCATCATTTCTTTCTACACTTGGAAAAGTGTTGTTCTAAACCTGTGTGAACTTTTGTTATTCTGTGGAACACAAGATCAGGCATTTTCATCCATATGATCTACAGTAACCAGAGGCTCTAAAGCTCAAAAAAGAACAAAACTATATAAATGTACCACAGAAGTTCTTGAGGTCTTCTAAAGTCTTATGACAGACTGATAATTTGGTCATTATTTGAGTTAATATTTGATAAGGGTCTTCACATCACCTCAGGTTGGACATCAGTGATGTTTAGTAGCAGTGACTGTATGATTGTGATGAGTCTCCATGTGGAAGTACACAAGATCTGAGAGCGATGACAGAGGCAGAACGTTTGGAATGACACGAGTCATTGATGAGAGGATTTTCATTTCTGGGCGAACTATCCCTGTAGATCATTGTAATAATATTTAAACAGGGCGTTGCCATAATAAACTTCTAATGTTGTGATGGAAATAAAGATCCTGTTGTTTGGATCAAACACTCAAAGCCAGTGTGACACCAGTCTGAAGCTGCTCTGGTTCCACAGGGCCGTTCATTAGTGTTCTCCTGTCTCGTCTGGAGAGCATGTTGGAGAACTCCATTGAGGTGAACCTTCTGCTCACTGGGATTTTAGCCCAGCTGGCATCCTACCCACAACCTCTACTGCGAGGATTTCTTCTGAACACAAGACCTGTGTTTCACCCCAGGGTACGGACACTCTACCAGGTACACCCAAACAGTCACACACACACTCTCTCTCACACACACTTCACCAGCACTAGGACACTGGAGGTGGAAGTGAACGCTGAAGCGACTCCATTTGGGTTATACTAGCTCACACATGCTTCATACATATCCTAGGCAAACTCAATTTTACCTGTAAACTGAGTTATACATCACAGCAGATTTACAGTCTTCAGCTGTAACTAGCTTGTGTGTGTGTTTAGGTGCTGCTCTCAGTGGGTTGTCAGATTGAACAGTACACAGAATCCAGCCCAGATTTCCCAGAGTTGATCCGTGAAGCTGCCCAGTACCTGCTGTTCAAAGACCAGATTCTCAAGGAACAAGGTGTGAGTTTTTGCAGGTTTACTTAACCATATATGGGGACAAATTTGTACCCAAAAGTGAGCAAAACCTCCTTTTGTAAAAACACTACAAATATAGTAAACAATTTTTTTAAGTGGTAAACTTGCAGAAAGTTTTCTGTTAGGGTTAGAGTGTGGGTTAGGTTGGGTTATATTGTTTATAACTAGCTGTGTATAAAAACAAAAGTCTAACCCTAACCCTAATGTTAAAAGTCTAACCCTAACCCTAATGTTAAATGTTAAATGTTCTTATATTCTCTTTCATATATGTATGTCTATTTATATGTATGTGTGTGTGTATGTACCAAGAGCTCTTGTAAAACCACAACAAATTCCTTGTGTGTTTGCGCACACTTGGCGAATAAAGTTGATTCTGATTCTGATTCTGATTCTAATGGAATACCCCCATTTAAATATATAAGTAAACGTGTGTGCATTTGTTTATTCTGTATGTCTTTCACTAATATCTGCCCTGATATTTTTCACCCTGCTGCTAAATTTCCGCTGTATTTTAAACATCCTGCATCTACATGAATGTATAAATTATTAAGCATGATTAATGACAAACTGGCGTGTCTTTCTTCTTCTCTGTCTATCAGAGAGAGACTTCCATCTGAATGACACCGGATGGTTTCTGAACGGACACATTCCAGGTCGTCTCCGGAAACCTGTTCCTCCATGTCCCAGAATCCCTGCACACATGCACAACAGAGTTTTTGCTGTGATTCTGTTTGCAGAGTTTCTGAAGGAGCTGGCTGCCATCGCACAGGAGCACTCCATATTACCAGAGACCATAACAGAGTGAAACGCACGTCAGGAGAACCTCAGCACACAGAAACATTCAGGCAAACGTCTTTGAATGTCGGTCTGTGACATACAGGAGAACATACATACATCTGACAACAGGAAAAAAATGGCAAAATTCAATTTACACATATCAAATGAATCATTGCAAGAATACTGATCCAAGATCAGGCATGTATGTCACTCATTAGAGTATAAAATGGTATAACTGAGGACTACAACTGGAAGCTGCTTGTCCAATTAAATATTCAAGCTTGTGTTTTAATTTATACACGTTTATGTCCTTTTTACTATTATGGTTATTTAATTTTTATTATTTCATCAGGAAACAAGTGTGATATTTGAGCACGTTTTTATAAGTGTTATTTATAGAAGTTTTTATTTGAAGAACCAAGAAATCCCTTTAAATCAGCCTGTATTTACAGGTTTGGCTGAAAGCTTCTGTAATGCTTCACACTTATTGTGTTTTTACTTCTGTGTGTTTCACAAAGCGATTGTTTTGATATCAGTTTTTTTACATCACTTCAGTGAATTTAACCATTTTCAGCTGTAAATAAACAAAACATTGAGAACTGAAATACTGAACTGAAACCTAACCCTAAAGTATATGAATATAGAGAAAAAATCAATAAGAACTCCAAATATTCTATACATTAAAATCTTATTTTAACGTGTATAGTTTATTCAAACTGTAAAGGAAAAGGTGATTTTTTAAATACGATGGCAAATGATTTTTTAGCGTTATTTATGACTTATTTCCTGGCTGAACAAATGTTGTACTTGTGTTTAACAGAACAATTAGTCACAAGGTAAGTGTTGTGACAGAAACTGGAAAACAAACTTTATTTTAAAATAGTAACTTATTGCATAGCATATAATGAAGACAGCTCTAAAGTCCTGCTGTTAGTTTGCAATCAGAAAACATGTTTATGTGGGTGTGTGAAAAGCTTATTCAAGCACAAACTTTTGGCACAGCAAAAATCCTGTATGCAAACCTTTTTTATAGACTGGCAAAAGTCTCAGTGTTTATAGTTTTGGTACAAACATTGTTTGCAGTTTTAGTCTGTGAGTTGTGTTGTTTTCACTTTTAGCATATACAAGGCTTAACTGTTTACCTGCATGTTTTATATAAGTCTTCATTTCCTGTAGCTCAGCCAGTCTTGTGCTAAGACTCTATTCCTGTGCTCTGATTGGCTATCACAGCACAGTCACTATCACTTTACCAGGAGGAGGATGTTAACCCAGCAGGGGCGGAGACTGAATGGGGTGTGTCAGTGTAGCCCAGCCCCTGGTACTGCCCCCGCGGGGATGCAGGGAGTGAATGATGGTCAGTCGCTCATGGGACGTCCGGGTGAGCAGATCCGTGTCCTCACCCTGTACAACATCAACTTCAGAGCTGAAAAAAACCTTATGAGGACGACCTAACAGAGACATCACATTTAACAACCAACAAAATATCCAACAAATAAATATCACACGTGAAACTTCAAGATTGTGTTCTTCATTAATAGATTGATGTAGATTTTTTCCCTTTAGTCAGTAAGTGTGTGTTTGTGTAATAAATAAAGCAGTATATTGGAAACTGGAACGTCATGAAACTGTCTTCAGAATTGGGCTAAACATGACTAAACCATGTAGGATGATGTCAAAAGTTCATAATATTTTTTAGATTAGACAGATAAACTGTAATGTTTTAATTATTACATAATGTATTAATACATAAATTTACAGGAATGTGCGGCAGAGTGTGTGTGTGTTGTGTTTAAACAAGTGTTGTGCTTTATCACAAGTGTTGTGCTTTATCACAAGTGTTGTGCTTTATCACAAGTGTTGTGCTTTATCACAAATGTTGTGTTTAAACAAGTGTTGTGTTTAAACAAGTGTTGTGCTTTATCACAAGTGTTGTGCTTTATCACAAGTGTTGTGCATTAAACACAAGTGTTGTGTTTAAACACAAGTGTTGTGCATTAAACACAAGTGTTGTGTTTAAACAAGTGTTGTGCTTTATCACAAGTGTTGTGCATTAAAACACAAGTGTTGTGCTTTATCACAAGTGTTGTGTTTAAACAAGTGTTGTGCTTTATCACAAGTGTTGTGCATTAAACACAGGTGTTGTGCTTTAAACACAAGTGTTGTGCTTTATCACAAGTGTTGTGTTTAAACAAGTGTTGTGTTTAAACACAAGTGTTGTGCTTTATCACAAGTGTTGTGCATTAAACACAAGAGTTGGGCTTTATCACAAGTGTTGTGTTTAAACAAGTGTTGTGTTTAAACACAAGTGTTGTGCTTTATCACAAGTGTTGTGCATTAAACACAAGAGTTGGGCTTTATCACAAGTGATGTGCTTTATCACAAGTGTTGTGTTTAAACAAGTGTTGTGCTTTATCACAAGTGCTGTGCTTTATCACAAGTGTTGTGTTTAAACAAGTGTTGTGTTTAAACACAAGTGTTGTGCTTTATCACAAGTGTTGTGCATTAAACACAAGAGTTGTGCTTTATCACAAGTGTTGTGCATTAAACACAAGTGTTGTGCTTTATCACAAGTGTTGTGTTTAAACAAGTGTTGTGTTTAAACACAAGAGTTGTGCTTTATCACAAGTGTTGTGCATTAAACACAAGAGTTGGGCTTTATCACAAGTGCTGTGCTTTATCACAAGTGTTGTGCTTTATCACAAGTGTTGTGTTTAAACACAAGTGTTGTGCTTTAAACATAAGTGTTGTGCTTTATCACAAGTGTTGTGCATTAAACACAAGTGCTGTGCTTTATCACAAGTGCTGTGCTTTATCACAAGGGTTGTGCATTAAACACAAGAGTTGTGCTTTATCACAAGTGCTGTGCTTTATCACAAGTGTTGTGTTTAAACAAGTGTTGTGTTTAAACACAAGTGTTGTGCTTTAAACATAAGTGCTGTGCTTTATCACAAGTGTTGTGTTTAAACACAAGAGTTGTGCTTTATCACAAGTGTTGTGTTTAAACAAGTGTTGTGTTTAAACACAAGAGTTGTGCTTTATCACAAGTGTTGTGCATTAAACACAAGTGTTGTGCTTTATCACAAGTGTTGTGCTTTATCACAAGTGCTGTGCTTTATCACAAGTGCTGTGCTTTATCACAAGTGTTGTGTTTAAACACAAGTGTTGTGCTTTAAACATAAGTGTTGTGCTTTATCACAAGTGTTGTGCTTTAAACATAAGTGCTGTGCTTTATCACAAGTGCTGTGCTTTATCACAAGTGTTGTGTTTAAACAAGTGTTGTGTTTAAACACAAGTGTTGTGTTTACACACACAGACACACACTAACACACACACTAACACACACATACAGACTCTCACATACTAACACACACACACACACACACACACATACAGACTCTCACACACTAACACGCTAACACACACACACATACAGACTCTCACACACTAACACACACACATACACACATACAGACTCTCACACACTAACACACACACACACACACATACACACATACAGACTCTCACACACTAACACACACACACACATACACACATACAGACTCTCACACACTAACACACACACACACATACAGACTCTCACACACTAACACACACACATACACACATACAGACTCTCACACACTAACACACACACACACACACACACACACATACACATACAGACTCTCACACACTAACACACACACACACACACATACAGACTCTCACACACTAACACACACACACATACAGACTCCTACCACATACTAACACACACACACACACACATACAGACTCTCACACACTAACACACACACACATACAGACTCTCACACACTAACACACACACACACACACACACACACACACACACACACATACAGACTCTCACACACTAACACACACACACACACATACACACATACAGACTCTCACACACTAACACACACACACACACACATACAGACTCTCACACACTAACACACACACACACACACATACACACATACAGACTCTCACACACTAACACACACACACACACACACATACAGACTCTCACACACTAACACACACAC
>JAZGTH010000006.1:637500-640000 GCA_036877525.1 Chromobotia macracanthus
CTGTATGTACTGTACATCACTGGAAGATCGTTTCACTTTCTGATAATGTGTGTGTTTGCCTTACTTCAGCAGGTCACAGCGGCCCACATCATGTTGAAAATACACCAGTTTCTTCAGAATGCGACTCAGATGGAGCGGAAACCAGCAGAGAGCAAAGATCAGCACCAGAGAGAAGACGGCTTTAGCAACCTCACGCCTCTGACCACACACATACACACACACACATCAGTGTTCATCAGACTGTGTGCTGGTGGTGACAGGTGAAGGGGCCTGTGATTATTTCTCACTGTACTTATGGAGATCACAGGAATATTAACTCAAACATCTGGAGATCTGTAGCAGATGTTTCACCTGTCTGAGATGCTCGTCCAGGGAAAACTTCAGGTTTCCCATCCTGTTGCTGAGCATCTCACAGCTCATCAGAGTGTAGAAGACGGCGGTACACATCAGAGGAGCACAGAAATAAAAGCCAAACAACCACCAGACCTTCACATCCCTGTACAACTACACACATACAAAACACACACACACAATACATATACACAACACACAAACAGCACAAAACACACACATAAAAGGACATTCAGTAGTTAGTGTTACAAATTATGTTTGAGCAATATCACATTTCCTAAATAAAATGTGTAATGTCCAGGTTTGTGTGAGTGTGTTTGTGCAGTGTATTGTGTATTCTTACGGTCATGAAGGGCGTCTCTGGTTTTAGCATGCAGGTCCGTATGGTGACATTGTTGTAGTCAAAACTGACCATTTTAAAGCCGATGGCCTCCGGAATAGCCAGAACTACAGCCAACACCCAGATACACACAATCTCTACAGCAGTGGACACTGGAATACCAACACCCTGAACACGACTCCAGGACACCACTGCACGATACCTACACACATAGATACATACACATGCACAGATACACACACAGAAACACACACACACATATTCACACACATACATGCACACAGAAACACACACACGTTTTACAACTGTAGTTCTGAAACCAAATTCGATTGTTTGTTGTGTGTGTTACCTGTCCACGCTGAGAGCACACAGATTCAGAACTGTGATTCCAACAGAAACTTTCTGTAAGAATGGCATCAGTTTACAGAGGACGAGACCAAACCCACTGTCATCAAAGGGCCACCGCATCGCCAGCAACTGAAACACACACACACTAATATAAATGTATTTTTACAGAAAGGATATAAACAAAAGATGTAAGATGTAAGCCATCCCACATTATGTTTAAGGACACACACAAGGAGTGTGCTGTAATTTTGAAAGACAAACAACGTGGGGGGGTCAAGCTGTAATAAAGGTTTAGATGCCCCTCGTTATTCACCCCCTGCGATAAAGCAGTTTTATCTTTGATTATGTGTGTGTGAGTGTGTGAGTGCCACACTGATAATTTTCCCAGAATAAGTCTGTCATGCTGCTCTGCTGCAGACACAGAATCTTGTGTTCTGTACACGTGCATTACCTTGTACACATTGATGGGTTTATCGATGGTGATGTATATGAGATCTCCCAGTGCAAGACTGGCAATCAGAGCGTTCGGCCCGTTTCTCATGGACTTGTTCAGGTAGATGATCCTCAACAGTGTGCCATTTCCCACAATCCCAACCACAAAGATCAGGCAGGACAGAACCGTGTTGACATATTTAAACAAACTCTCAATGTAAGTCCTCCTCACACACGCTGGGGGAAAAGATGGCCAACGTGCTTCTGCCGACCTGTTGCCGGAAAGATGAGTAAAGTGATAGACAGCTCTGGGATCAGGGGTCACGCCCTCTGGCCCTGAAGCCTTTAAGGAAAACACTAGAGATTCAGGGTTACTATGGTGACCAGAGACCATTGGATCCACAGAGAGCGGGAAGCCGTTGGATGCGTTTGACTGACAGTTTCCACAGCCAATCAGCACACAGGATGTGGTGGTCATTAGCAGAACGACTGGGTGGATTTTGCAGGGCCACATCATAGATCAGAGAGTGAAACTGTCAATAGTTTCCCTGTGTGGTTTTCTGGAGAACAGAGGACAAGGGAAGCTTTTGAAACAATTAAAGGAATGTTTTAGGCCAAAAGCAACAGAAATAGAAGCTCAAGGCACAACAGCTGTGACACAACGATTTCTGGTTTATCACAGAAAAGAGGTTTGACAACTGCTCAGAAAACATGTTTCTGTCCTGCAGAGTGTTAACATGTTCTAGAGCATGAGGAGCGTTCCTTTTAAACTTTTCACATCAATAACTGTGTTTCATACTTACAGTGTCTCTTTAAACGTCATTTAAAACCACAAACACACTGTTTTACGTCACATCAAATTCAAATCAGCCAAATCACAGTAGAAAGATTTCAGTTCACTTTGAAGTGAAGTAAATAAGTTCAGCCTGAAAGAAGAACTTGTGTTTCCTCAGATCCAGAACAACAGTTCAGTCAGTTCTGCAGGTTCATAAATCCTGACAAGATCTTTAATTTAGAGAACCAATTACA
>JAZGTH010000006.1:645000-667500 GCA_036877525.1 Chromobotia macracanthus
GAAGTATAATGATTCACATTCTGTCATGAATTGTGTTGATTGAAGTGTAATGATTCACATTCTGTCATGAATTGTGTTGATGTGAAGTGTAATGATTCACATTCTGTCATGAATTGTGTTGATGTGAAGTATAATGATTCACATTCTGTCATGAATTGTGTTGATGTGAAGTGTAATGATTCACATTCTGTCATGAATTGTGTTGATGTGAAGTGTAATGATTCACATTCTGTCATGAATTGTGTTGATGTGAAGTATAATGATTCACATTCTGTCATGAATTGTGTTGATGTGAAGTATAATGATTCACATTCTGTCATGAATTGTGTTGATGTGAAGTGTAATGATTCACATTCTGTCATGAATTGTGTTGATGTGAAGTGTAATGATTCACATTCTGTCATGAATTGTGTTGATGTGAAGTGTAATGATTCACATTCTGTCATGAATTGTGTTGATGTGAAGTGTAATGATTCACATTCTGTCATGAATTGTGTTGATGTGAAGTATAATGATTCACATTCTGTCATGAATTGTGTTGATGTGAAGTGTAATGATTCACATTCTGTCATGAATTGTGTTGATGTGAAGTGTAATGATTCACATTCTGTCATGAATTGTGTTGATGTGAAGTGTAATGATTCACATTCTGTCATAATTGTGTTGATGTGAAGTGTAATGATTCACATTCTGTATGAATTGTGTTGATGTGAAGTATAATGGTTCACATTCTGTCATGAATTGTGTTGATGTGAAGTGTAATGATTCACATTCTGTCATGAATTGTGTTGATGTGAAGTGTAATGATTCACATTCTGTCATGAATTGTGTTGATGTGAAGTGTAATGATTCACATTCTGTCATAATTGTGTTGATGTGAAGTGTAATGATTCACATTCTGTCATGAATTGTGTTGATGTGAAGTATAATGATTCACATTCTGTCATGATTGTGTTGATGTGAAGTATAATGATTACATTCTTCATGAATTGTGTTGATGTGAAGTGTAATGATTCACATTCTGTCATGAATTGTGTTGATGTGAAGTGTAATGGTTCACCATTCCCATTCTGTCATGAATTGTGTTGATGTGAAGTGTAATGATTCACATTCTGTCATGAATTGTGTTGTTGTGAAGTGTAATGATTCACATTCTGTCATGAATTGTGTTGTGTGAAGTGTAATGATTCACATTCTGTCATGAATTGTGTTGATGTGAAGTTAATGATTCACATTCTGTCATGAATTGTGTTGATGTGAAGTATAATGATTCACATTCTGTCATGAATTGTGTTGATGTGAAGTATAATGATTCACATTCTGTCATGAATTGTGTTGATGTGAAGTGTAATGATTCACATTCTGTCATGAATTGTGTTGATGTGAAGTATAATGATTCACATTCTGTCATGAATTGTGTTGATTGAAGTGTAATGATTCACATTCTGTCATGAATTGTGTTGATGTGAAGTATAATGATTCACATTCTGTCATGAATTGTGTTGATGTGAAGTGTAATGATTCACATTCTGTCATGAATTGTGTTGATGTGAAGTGTAATGATTCACATTCTGTCATGAATTGTGTTGATGTGAAGTATAATGATTCACATTCTGTCATGAATTGTGTTGATGTGAAGTGTAATGATTCACATTCTGTCATGAATTGTGTTGATGTGAAGTATAATGGTTCACATTCTGTCATGAATTGTGTTGATGTGAAGTATAATGATTCACATTCTGTCATGAATTGTGTTGATGTGAAGTATAATGATTCACATTCTGTCATGAATTGTGTTGATGTGAAGTGTAATGATTCACATTCTGTCATGAATTGTGTTGATGTGAAGTATAATGGTTCAGACTCATGTTGGCAGTTCTGTATTAATCTGTTCATGGCGCCCCCTGCAGGACTCTACTGTAACCGCACATGGGGCGGCTCTGCTCTGCCCCTCCTACTGTCCAGAGACATCTGCAGAGATTAACAGATTGATATATCAGATTGATATATCAGATTGATATGTAAAGATAACCAATACAAGACATATACTAGACAAATACTGTTAAAAAGGAGACATTACTTTGTACAGAAGATTTCATTCTTTGCTTTTTTAATGTTCTTCAGAACAAATCATGTTGGAATAATAGCAGGTTTTAATGCTGATAATATAATTGGTTTTGTGGGAAAATTGCATCACTTCAGAGGGCTAAAAAAGGCTAAAGAGAAGCATTTTCACCAGTTGTCTCAGACTTTATATCTATGCACACACACACAGATTTCTCTGTAAGGTCTTTTAAACATTTTGTTCAATCAGAAAAAAGAAAAAATCAGCAAAGACTGTAACTCAGATGGTCATTGGTTCCGGCACCCGGAGAGCAACCGACTGTGGTCCAACTGCACCCAGTGTTCAGCATACACTGAGCAGAAACGGCAGGTCACTGCTTCATTTTTTAACTGCACATATTTTGTTTAATCTGTGTTGTTACCAGTCTTTTGTGAGCAGCTCATATGTCAAATAACATAATGTTTCTAGGTTCTCCTGCAGTCGTTATATAACGTCTGTGTCTCTGGGTTCTCCTGCAGACGTTGTATAACGTCTGTGTCTCTGGGTTCTCCTGCAGACGTTATATAACGTCTGTGTCTCTGGATTCTCCTGCAGTCGTTAAATAACGTCTGTGTCTCTGGGTTCTCCTGCAGACGTTGTATAACGTCTGTGTCTCTGGGTTCTCCTGCAGACGTTATATAACGTCTGTGTCTCTGGGTTCTCCTGCAGTCGTTATATAACGTTTGTGTCTCTGGGTTCTCCTGCAGTTGACGTATGTGAGTTATTACCTGTGGTTGGTCATGTCCTGTCCATCATCTCACTATTGATCTCCATGTGTATCTTCTCCTACTTCAAGTATGTCATTGAGCTAACCGCACAGATTTTTCATTCAGACGTGTGTGAGTCACGTGTTGTATGTGTGAATGAACAGATTATGTGTGTGTGTGTGTGTGTTGCAGATGTTTGAGTCAGTGTATCACTCTTCATAAAAACATGTTCCCCTCATTCATTCTTAACTCAGTCAATACCATCGGCTGGTTCAACCTGGTCACTGGAGAACATCAGGAGAAAACTCACTTTTTAAGAGCCCTCACCTAACTCACATAGTTCAGTAGTGTAGTAAACAGTATTAACTATAAATAACCATCAAGTTCACTGCCACCCCTGGTATGTTTGCTCTGTGATTGGATGTGATATGTTTGCTCTGTGATTGGATGTGATATGTTTGCTCTCTGATTGGATGTGATATGTTTGCTCTGTGATTGGATGTGATATATTTGCTCTCTGATTGGATGTGATATGTTTGCTCTCTGATTGGATGTGATATGTTTGCTCTGTGATTGGATGTGATATATTTGCTCTCTGATTGGATGTGATATGTTTGCTCTGTGATTGGATGTGATATATTTGCTTTCTGATTAGATGTGATATACGTGTGAAATTGCTGCCACATTCAACCACTGACTTACATACACTTTTTTTCTGCACCACAATAAGTGGTGTACCATGTTTTTTGGGTTTACAACCCTGTGTATCACTTGTGTTTGATCTTCTGTGTGTTCAGTCTCAGACTGGTTGTAAGATTCTGGCCACTTTTATTCACTACACCTCCTGGCCGAATTATTTTTGGATGCTTTGTGAGGGAATCTACCTGCACACGCTCATCATTGTGGCTGTGTTTGTAGGAGAACAGCAGCTGGGCTGGTACTATCTTCTGGGGTGGGGTACGTATAAACCCTCTGCATGTACAGTCATAAGAAACACACTGGAACATATAGAACCATCCATAGAACCTTTCTGTCTCACAAAGGGTTCTTTGTAGTGGAAATCAGTTCTTTAGACTATAAAACTGTAAGAAAGAAATGGATTTTTTAAGAACATTTGACTAAATGGTTCTTCTGTGGCATCACTGGTAAGTGTTTCAGTGTGTGAATTTGAAGTATGTGTCAATATGGAGAACACGTGAGATCTGTGCCGTTTGTCTGCCACTGCCACTGGTCAGTCGTCCTCTATCTTTCAAGATTATTTTATTTGAATTCATCATCAATGACATCATCATCTGTATTACAGGTTTTCTGGTGATTCCAAGAGCAGACGCGTGACCATCAATCTGGACCCGGTGTCCTGCAGTGCCAGTGATGAGAAGAACCAGCATGTTCAGCGGCCAGAGCAATGGTGTACGCTGCTCTCACGACAGAACCTGACAGACACACAGAAGAATCGTCTGAAATCTGAACACCAGTGACCACAGAGGGCCTGTTTTAACACACTCACGGCACTATTTCTGTCATCATGATCTGTGATCAATGATCTGTCATCATTGAGACTGATCTGTCATCATTGAGACTTGAGACTGATGTTCAGAGAGGTGTAAACGTGTTGTGATCAGATCACCTGAGACTGATGTTCAGACAGGTGTAAACTTATTGTGATCAGATCACCTGAGACTGATGTTCAGAGAGGTGTAAACGTGTTGTGATCAGATCACCTGAGACTGATGTTCAGACAGGTGTAAACGTATTGTGATCAGATCACCTGAGACTGATGTTCAGACAGGTGTAAACGTGTTGTGATCAGATCACCTGAGACTGATGTTCAGACAGGTGTAAACGTGTTGTGATCAGATCACCTGAGACTGATGTTCAGAGAGGTGTAAACAGGTTGTGATCAGATCACTTGAGACTGATGTTCAGACAGGTGTAAACGTATTGTGATCAGATCACCTGAGACTGATGTTCAGAGAGGTGTAAACAGGTTGTGATCAGATCACCTGAGACTGATGTTCAGAGAGGTGTAAACAGGTTGTGATCAGATCACCTGAGACTGATGTTCAGACAGGTGTAAATGTATTGTGATCAGATCACCTGAGACTGATGTTCAGACAGGTGTAAACGTGTTGTGATCAGATCACTTGAGACTGATGTTCAGAGAGGTGTAAACAGGTTGTGATCAGATCACTTGAGACTGATGTTCAGACAGGTGTAAACAGGTTGTGATCAGATCACTTGAGACTGATGTTCAGACAGGTGTAAATGTATTGTGATCAGATCACCTGAGACTGATGTTCAGACAGGTGTAAACGTGTTTTGATCAGATCACTTGAGACTGATGTTCAGAGAGGTGTAAACAGGTTGTGATCAGATCACTTGAGACTGATGTTCAGAGAGGTGTAAACAGGTTGTGATCAGATCACCTGACACTGATGTTCAGACAGGTGTAAACAGGTTGTGATCAGATCACTTGAGACTGATGTTCAGACAGGTGTAAACGTGTTGTGATCAGATCACCTGAGACTGATGTTCAGACAGGTGTAAACGTGTTGTGATCAGATCACTTGAGACTGATGTTCAGAGAGGTGTAAACAGGTTGTGATCAGATCACCTGAGACTGATATTCAGAGAGGTGTAAACATGTTGTGATCAGATCACTTGAGACTGATGTTCAGACATTGAACGTGTGTATTTACACACGTCTGAGTTCACACACTGAATACACAGAAGCTCTTTATATCTGTTGGTATGATTATTTTAGGCTAGACTAATCTCATGTGTAACTTTTTAAAGGAAATATAAAAAAAATCTAAACTTTGTGTCTGTTTCTGAATGGTTTGTATATATGTATATAAGCTGATTTATTACTTCTTGGATTTATCTGCTTTTATTGTGTTATGTTAGGAGGTTGTGTGACATTCACTTTTATGGCTTTTGGAAAAACATTCCATGTCTGATTTGCTGTTAGTGAATAATAATTTTTTGGTTGTTGCTTTTATTCATGGTTTCACAGTTGTGCACACAATTATCTGTGAGCAGGATTTGAACCTGCAGATCTCAAACAGCTCTCTTCAGCCTGAGGAACATCAGACTGAGTCTGACTGCACTACCTCACCTCAACATTAGATGGACGTATAAGACAAGAAACTTTATATTGAAAGCTTACAAATGATACCGTCATAGTTTCCTGAAAGTGACATAATACATTTATAAAGTTATTGTTGGTGTTAGTTCGCTTGGTATTTTAGCAGGTCTTTTTGATTTTCACGTCATTTGTAATGTTGTGTAAATATTTGTACATATATTTCTTTTTACAAATTTTACATTATTAAAGTACACATAAATCACTGACTGGCCTTAATCTTGTTTTTATTATTATTATTATTATTATTAGTGAATCAGTCCCTGTGGAGTCAACATGAGACGTGTGAGAGATCTAGATTTGACTTACAGATCATCTGAGAATGGACCTGCAGCTCCTTTACCTGTTATCAACCCACATCCATAACAATTAGCCACTAACTACCACCACAATGCCAATTAAACATGCTTGTTGTATGTAGTCATCTGCTGACCAGAGGACACACCTGCTGGTGTCTCAGTTTAAAGAGCTTTCAAAACTCATGTCTTCTTAAGAAGTCTCTCTTCTGTGTTTCTCATAGAATGTGGAAGCTGATAGTTTGAGATCTGTGAGGCTGATCTGACGTCTCAGAGGAAGCGGGTCATTAGACACTCATTAATGTCATCTGTAAAACCAGAGTTATCACAATAAGTACAAGTCTTTAATGAACCCCCGCAGGCAAAGTTTTCTGGCTGAAATGTTGTTGTGTGGGCTTGTGTGAGGAGCTGATAAAGAGTGTCTATGATTTTATTCTCATTTAATGTTGCGAGTGAGTCTGTCTCCCTCAAGTAAACATCAACATGATTTGGCAGTAAACAGTTCAAGCACACAGAGACATCTGCAGCCAGTGTTCTGCTCCTCTGATGGTGTTTATCTTCAGCATGTGATCATTCATTACTGATGATACGTTTTAAAAGAAAGATTTCAGGAACAAAACAAGACACGTTATAATGAAATTAAAGTCAAAATCTTCATCAGAGCTTATCTCAACTCTGGCCTGATGGCTCTGTCTTATCTCAACTCTGGCTTTGCTAGACCATTGACTAAGATGGATTTCAAATCCTGCATATAAACACAAACATTCATTAATGTAGAGAATGTGTGTGAGTGCTCAATCCCTAACAAGGATTGAATCCCTTCAAATACAATACTTCATCTGACCTCCTCACACACAAACTTTTCCTGAAATGTAAGACTGAAAGAAAAGACATAAATTAAGATGAGTGGCACTTTACAGAGTTCAGCTTTAGACTTATGCAAACAGAAGACTTTCGGTCACACAGCGACACAGAACGTCTGCAGTTCAGTCTGGTTCTCTTCTGTAAAGAGCAGCTGGTCTAAATCTGAGATTTTACTTTTACTCAGAACTGCATGCCCCACAATGCTGCGTTGATAGGCCAATAGAGGAAGTGATGCGTTAATTTGTGGGTGTGTCCTAATCAGCTCCCAAGTTCAGTAGTCAGACAGTAGACACTGATCAGGAAGTCGGCCATTTTAAGGGCGGTCTCAGTCGCAAGTTCACTTCCAGTACACTGGCACATTCATGCCCTCAAAATTCCTATAATGCAATGCAAAAACCAGAGAACATCAATTCTCACTATGCTCCCTTAATGGAAATCAGTTCAAGATGGCAGGTGATTCTCATTGTAGTAGTGGGCACATATTACTGTCAGGCAACGATTTTACATTATTTCATCCTGTTTTTGTGGCATTAGAGATGTTTTTATGTAGTCTGACAACAGAAAAATGTTTTACCACAAACATTAACAACATTTGAAGTTAAAGCCACTACACACACAATCACTTATAAAATAACAGACAGGTCAGAGTCTGAACCTCAGACAGAAATTTCAGTTTATTTTTAGCCCAGCATAGTCAAACATTTACTAAAGTTAGAGCTGAACTAACCTCAGAGAGAGAGAGAGATGCTCTATGGATATATAGTCTAGTGTATGTGCTGTATGGATATATAGACTAGTGTATGTGCTGTATGGATATATAGACTAGTGTATGTGCTGTATGGATATATAGACTAGTGTATGTGCTGTATGGATATATAAACTAGTGTATGTGCTGTATGGATATATAGACTAGTGTATGTGCTGTATGGATATATAGACTAGTGTATGTGCTGTATGGATATATAGACTAGTGTATGTGCTGTATGGATATATAGACTAGTGTATGTGCTGTATGGATATATAGACTAGTGTATGTGCTGTATGGATATATAGACTAGTGTATGTGCTGTATGGATATATAAACTATATAAAGTGTATGTGCTGTATGGATATATAGACTAGTGTATGTGCTGTATGGATATATAGACTAGTGTATGTGCTGTATGGATATATAGACTAGTGTATGTGCTGTATGGATATATAGACTAGTGTATGTGCTGTATGGATATATAAACTAGTGTATGTGCTGTATGGATATATAGACTAGTGTATGTGCTTTATGGATATATAGACTAGTGTATGTGCTGTATGGATATATAGACTAGTGTATGTGCTGTATGGATATATAGACTAGTGTATGTGCTGTATGGATATATAGACTAGTGTATGTGCTGTATGGATATATAAACTAGTGTATGTGCTGTATGGATATATAAACTAGTGTATGTGCTGTATGGATATATAGACTAGTGTATGTGCTCTATGGATATATAAACTAGTGTATGTGCTGTATGGATATATAGACTAGCGTATGTGGGAGTATGTGTGTATTCTCTTTCTGACAAACATACACACACACACACCCAAACATTTGCAGTGAAAAAGTTTATCAAAGAGATTTTTTTTGTTATATCAGAGTAACACAGTATCTTATTGGGCAGTTGTGCAGTCCACCAATCACATCAGAGCACCAGTAGCAGGAGCGTAAATTCTGACAAACAATACAGCCATTTGATGACATCTGGTGACCTTCATCACTGTTAGTGTGAAGATGTCATGAGTGCGAGCAGTATTCATCCCTCTCTCTTTCTTTGTTATTGTCTTTCAGTCTCTGTGTTTTGCCTTTTTGGTCTTAAGTTTCTGTGCTTTTTCTAGGGCAGTGTCTTCAGTGTTTGGCACATGGAGTCTGTCATTTTCTAAGTTTAACTCTGGCAGAGGAGTCTGATTCCTCAGTCCTGATGATTTGACCTCATAAATGTTTTTTGTGAGCATAAGTCAATACAGAGAGTCATAAAATCTCCCCGTTTCTGGCCTCAGAGAATTCAGACAACTGACAACCGTTGTGAGACATGAAACTGTTTGGAAAAAATGTGAGTTTTCTTCACAGGGACACTCAGCACATGGACCAGTGAGTCACTGATTAGCTCTCGCATTGCTTAAAGGAAACCGTCAGTCTGGCCTCCATCTGCTGGGCTGGTCAGTCATAAGACTCTCACACAGACACAGAGTCTAATGACAGCTGCACGACTGAGGTTTGTTTGAAGAAGCAGTAATACACATACAGTAGCATATTCATATTAAAAGCATGTAACACATTGATCTGTACAACACAACAGCCTTATATCAAACAGGTTATTTCAGATAACAAAATATTTCAGATAATTTCAGATTTTTAAAAAAAGGACTCACTAAATAGAAGGGTGTGTGTGTGCGTGTGTGTAAGACATTGTGATGTTTGTTTGTATTGGACAGAGTTTGAGTGGTTTTCTACACACAGTCTGTATCTGTAGTTATTTTTTAGGGTAGTTACTATCATGTTTCATGGAGACATGTGATTCAGTTCAGTTTTTTTATATCGCACTTTTCACAATGTTGCATTGTTGCAAAGCAGCTTTACATACAAACATAAAAGCACAGAAAAAGGCAAAGTATGAGATATATACAATATATGGTATTATTGAAAATGTTGATGAAGAAAGACAGTAATAATGTCATGTAAAAACAGACTAAATCTGTGCATCTCACTCTCGTGGTGGATTTTGGGACTAACAGTGGCATGTTGACAGTGGTGCTGTCAGTTTTCTCCTTCATCCTTGTCCCCATCTCATCTCACTTTCTCTCATATCCTTAATTAACTCCTCAACAGCATCAACTCTCTTGTGATCTTTTGTTTCTTATGTGTGTTTTAATGGACCTTCCCAAGCAGAATTCCAGTTCAGAGGTAATGCACAGAGAATGAAAGTATTACACTAACTTTTGAGGATCTGGGCTGCTAATTTAAAAGTTGCACATTCAACAAATCACCTCCAGAAAGAAACTATTGTTCTTTAAACCAGTCAGTGGAAGCTGCTGCTCTATTATCAGAACTGATACTTATTATCTGAACTTTGACCTGTGTATTCTTCACGCACACAATATCTTCTTTCTCTGTTTAGCTGTCTGGCTTCTCAGAGTGTCTGAATCACCACACACACACACAGATACAGAAACAGGGTGCTAGTGGTTGCTTACTGGTATAAATGAAACCAAACCTTGCCTGATGTTCTGGTCTCCATATGCTGTAGGTCTCTTTCAGAGTAAGTCTATGAGATTGTTTATTGATGAAATTGTTTATTGTCCAGTGTGATTGCTGAAGTAGTACAAACATGCAGGACAAGTTATGTATAGGTTTGAAGTGTTATGAACAGTAGTCTTGGTGATGCTTGATTTACCACAGCATGAATTGTGCAAAGAATAGATGAGATCTTCAAGACATCACACTCAACAGGAGCTTGTACATGTCTGTGTGTTGATGTTACATGTACATATGAGACTGAATGTGCTTTAGCATTCGCACAAACCTCTGGAAATGGAGAGAGAGAGAGTATTGGTTTTAAAGAAGAAATAGAATCAAAACAGAAGAGATTTGTGCCTATCTATTTTGTGGTTGATTAACATTAATCAATAGCCTGTGTGACCTTCAGTTGATGTCCCAGTACTGATGAATAATGTACAATAATTAAACACAAGGTAAACAGGGCCTTTACAATATACAATGTAATATACAATGCCCTTTATAACAATATCCTCACCACATTGTTCTGCTTTCACATACTGTGAATATGAGACGTTTAAACTTTTCTCATATTAGTTGATATGGTGGGCTGCCTGCCCAGTCAGAAAACAACACGAAGTTAAATGTGCTATTCTGCACACGTGCCATCAGATCTGCTCGGCTGTGTCCCAATGTAAGGCTGGTTTATTCTCACAAACTCCAGCTATAGTTTGCGTTTGTTTCTGCCTGGATTTTTTTTTATCACAATTTTTCATAAATTCTACACTGGACAGTGTGATTTTGTGCCCTCAAGCTCTGTTGATTTTTTTTGTTGATTTTCATCTGATTCAAAAAGAAGAAGCCTGCAGCATTCACTACAGTGATTGTGGACTTATTGATCCTGATCAATCAGTCATAATTAATAAACCTGCTTCGCTGGATGGTCATGGTGGCTCTTAAAAACATATCAGTTACAGTGACATGATTATTGACTAAACCACAACCCTTCAGACAACACATACTGCATGTTTCTGCTACAGACATGAATGATTGCTCAGATCATGTGACAGACACAAACTCACTTTCTTTTTCCTGGCAGATGTTAAAATAAAAATCGTCAAAAAACTACATAACACAATTATAAAAATTACATCAAAAGAGGGACCTGAATCATATCTTGATATCTCATATCATCACTTACAAACATCTAGTTCTTTTCTATTCTCACACACGTTAAGATCCAGCAGCAGAAGCTCCACGTTCATCTCTTCTCCCCATGTCTCTTCACTCCTACACTCTGTTTGTTTTTCCAGCTGAGAGCAGGGGAAGGAACGCAGAGGAATGGCAGACCTGGACCGCACAAACCTCCCGCTGTGCAACAGGACTGATGATGCTTTGTGCCTTCAAGAAAAGGTGCAGAGATTGTAGAGCTTGTGTAACTCTGAACATGACATGAGAAGGTCCTGAATCTATGTGTGTGTGCACAAGCGTGGCCGAGGGTCTCTCATTGTTTTGCAGATGGAACTTTCCCTTTTACCCGGGAACCACTCCCAACATGCAGTTCTGCCCGGCCCATCCCCCTTGACATGATCTGCCTCACATACACAAAGCTGACAAGATGGCCTACATACTATCCCATTAAAAACACACACACAGGAGGGAGGGGACATGCTGAGAAAACATTACATAAGGTAGTTCATCCCTGCACATGTTCATGTATGTATTGACTTAACATTATTTAAGGTTTAGTTTTCTGGAGATAATTATGTAAAGCACACACACATAACGTATAGACACTTTTGAAAACTGTGTACATTTCAACAACCGTTCAGAGACCCTATAACACACCCTAAACACAGGATGTGGCCCCAGAGGCCGAAACAATGATCAGACTGTGTGCTGAGTGAGACAGCACAAAAGAAACGCTGAAGAAATGTGCAGTAGTGTGTGTGAAAACGAGACCAGCGATGCTAGAACATGAAGCATAATTCCATAGACTTCTATTTTTTTTATACACAGCTAGTTATAAACAATATAACCCACACTCTAACCCTAACAGAAAATACTTAAAATACCATAATTAAGTACTATGTTTAGGTTTTACAAAGAGACACATTAGCAGATATCCACTAGTATAACTTTTTATTGCCATAAAAAGTCTTATAGGAAACCATGTATTTCGCAGTTTTAAACTTTGGTTTTGTATTTTGTTGTAATTCTATAAGAATGTTCTCAGCAGATTATACAGGATGCAGAATAATGGTAGAAATGTCATTTACGTTTCTTAAAGCCCATATCATATTACCGCCCAACTGTGTCCTCAGGTTTGAGTGTGTCGTCTGCACAGGTCTGCGTTTATAAATCGGATGTCTGCTTTGATATTTGTGCAGCTGTGTCCTCAGGTTTGAGTGTGTCGTCTGCACAGGTCTGCGTTTATAAACTGGACGTCTGCTTTGATGTTTGTAAAGCTGTGTCCTCAGGTCTGAGTGTGTCGTCTGCACAGGTCTGCGTTTATAAACCGGATGTCTGCTTTGATGTTTGTAAAGCTGTGTCCTCAGGTCTGAGTGTGTCGTCTGCACAGGTCTGCGTTTATAAACTGGATGTCTGCTTTGATGTTTGTAAAGCTGTGTCCTCAGGTCTGAGTGTGTCGTCTGCACAGGTCTGCGTTTATAAACCGGATGTCTGCTTTGATGTTTGTAAAGCTGTGTCCTCAGGTTTGAGTGTGTCGTCTGCACAGGTCTGCGTTTATAAACCGGATGTCTGCTTTGATGTTTGTAAAGCTGTGTCCTCAGGTTTGAGTGTGTCGTCTGCACAGGTCTGCGTTTATAAACCGGATGTCTGCTTTGATGTTTGTAAAGCTGTGTCCTCAGGTCTGAGTGTGTCGTCTGCACAGGTCTGCGTTTATAAACTGGATGTCTGCTTTGATGTTTGTAAAGCTGTGTCCTCAGGTTTGAGTGTCGTCTGCACAGGTCTGCGTTTATAAACTGGATGTCTGCTTTGATGTTTGTAAAGCTGTGTCCTCAGGTTTGAGTGTCGTCTGCACAGGTCTGCGTTTATAAACTGGATGTCTGCTTTGATGTTTGTAAAGCTGTGTCCTCAGGTCTGAGTGTGTCGTCTGCACAGGTCTGCGTTTATAAACTGGATGTCTGCTTTGATGTTTGTAAAGCTGTGTCCTCAGGTTTGAGTGTGTCGTCTGCACAGGTCTGCGTTTATAAACTGGATGTCTGCTTTGATGTTTGTAAAGCTGTGTCCTCAGGTCTGAGTGTGTCGTCTGCACAGGTCTGCGTTTATAAACTGGATGTCTGCTTTGATGTTTGTAAAGCTGTGTCCTCAGGTCTGAGTGTGTCGTCTGCACAGGTCTGCGTTTATAAACTGGATGTCTGCTTTGATGTTTGTGCAGCTGTGTCCTCAGGTTTGAGTGTGTCGTCTGCACAGGTCTGCGTTTATAAACTAGATGTCTGCTTTGATGTTTGTAAAGCTGTGTCCTCAGGTCTGAGTGTGTCGTCTGCACAGGTCTGCGTTTATAAACTGGATGTCTGCTTTGATGTTTGTAAAGCTGTGTCCTCAGGTTTGAGTGTGTCGTCTGCACAGGTCTGCGTTTATAAACTAGATGTCTGCTTTGATGTTTGTAAAGCTGTGTCCTCAGGTCTGAGTGTGTCGTCTGCACAGGTCTGCGTTTATAAACCGGATGTCTGCTTTGATGTTTGTAAAGCTGTGTCCTCAGGTCTGAGTGTGTCGTCTGCACAGGTCTGCGTTTATAAACTGGATGTCTGCTTTGATGTTTGTAAAGCTGTGTCCTCAGGTTTGAGTGTGTCGCCTGCACAGGTCTGCGTTTATAAACTGGATGTCTGCTTTGATGTTTGTAAAGCTGTGTCCTCAGGTTTGAGTGTGTCGTCTGCACAGGTCTGCGTTTATAAACCGGATGTCTGCTTTGATGTTTGTAAAGCTGTGTCCTCAGGTTTGAGTGTTGTCTGCACAGGTCTGCGTTTATAAACTGGATGTCTGCTTTGATGTTTGTAAAGCTGTGTCCTCAGGTTTGAGTGTCGTCTGCACAGGTCTGCGTTTATAAACTGGATGTCTGCTTTGATGTTTGTAAAGCTGTGTCCTCAGGTCTGAGTGTGTCGTCTGCACAGGTCTGCGTTTATAAACTGGATGTCTGCTTTGATGTTTGTAAAGCTGTGTCCTCAGGTTTGAGTGTCGTCTGCACAGGTCTGCGTTTATAAACCGGATGTCTGCTTTGATGTTTGTAAAGCTGTGTCCTCAGGTCTGAGTGTGTCGTCTGCACAGGTCTGCGTTTATAAACTGGATGTCTGCTTTGATGTTTGTGCAGCTGTGTCCTCAGGTTTGAGTGTGTCGTCTGCACAGGTCTGCGTTTATAAACTGGATGTCTGCTTTGATGTTTGTGAAGCTGTGTCCTCAGGTCTGAGTGTGTCGTCTGCACAGGTCTGCGTTTATAAACTGGATGTCTGCTTTGATGTTTGTGCAGCTGTGTCCTCAGGTCTGAGTGTGTCGTCTGCACAGGTCTGCGTTTATAAACTGGATGTCTGCTTTGATGTTTGTGCAGCTGTGTCCTCAGGTCTGAGTGTGTCGTCTGCACAGGTCTGCGTTTATAAACTGGATGTCTGCTTTGATGTTTGTGCAGCTGTGTCCTCAGGTCTGAGTGTGTCGTCTGCACAGGTCTGCGTTTATAAACTGGATGTCTGCTTTGATGTTTGTGAAGCTGTGTCCTCAGGTTTGAGTGTGTCGTCTGCACAGGTCTGCGTTTATAAACTGGATGTCTGCTTTGATGTTTGTGAAGCTGTGTCCTCAGGTCTAAGTGTGTCGTCTGCACAGGTCTGCGTTTATAAACTGGATGTCTGCTTTGATGTTTGTAAAGCTGTGTCCTCAGGTTTGAGTGTGTCGTCTGCACAGGTCTGCGTTTATAAACTGGATGTCTGCTTTGATGTTTGTAAAGCTGTGTCCTCAGGTTTGAGTGTGTCGTCTGCACAGGTCTGCGTTTATAAACTGGATGTCTGCTTTGATGTTTGTAAAGCTGTGTCCTCAGGTTTGAGTGTGTCGTCTGCACAGGTCTGCGTTTATAAACTGGATGTCTGCTTTGATGTTTGTAAAGCTGTGTCCTCAGGTTTGAGTGTGTCGTCTGCACAGGTCTGCGTTTATAAACTGGATGTCTGCTTTGATGTTTGTAAAGCTGTGTCCTCAGGTTTGAGTGTGTCGTCTGCACAGGTCTGCGTTTATAAACTGGATGTCTGCTTTGATGTTTGTGCAGCTGTGTCCTCAGGTCTGAGTGTGTCGTCTGCACAGGTCTGCGTTTATAAACTGGATGTCTGCTTTGATGTTTGTGCAGCTGTGTCCTCAGGTCTGAGTGTGTCGTCTGCACAGGTCTGCGTTTATAAACTGGATGTCTGCTTTGATGTTTGTGCAGCTGTGTCCTCAGGTTTGAGTGTGTCGTCTGCACAGGTCTGCGTTTATAAACTGGATGTCTGCTTTGATGTTTGTGCAGCTGTGTCCTCAGGTCTAAGTGTGTCGTCTGCACAGGTCTGCGTTTATAAACTGGATGTCTGCTTTGATGTTTGTAAAGCTGTGTCCTCAGGTTTGAGTGTGTCGTCTGCACAGGTCTGCGTTTATAAACTGGATGTCTGCTTTGATGTTTGTAAAGCTGTGTCCTCAGGTTTGAGTGTGTCGTCTGCACAGGTCTGCGTTTATAAACTGGATGTCTGCTTTGATGTTTGTAAAGCTGTGTCCTCAGGTTTGAGTGTGTCGTCTGCACAGGTCTGCGTTTATAAACTGGATGTCTGCTTTGATGTTTGTAAAGCTGTGTCCTCAGGTTTGAGTGTGTCGTCTGCACAGGTCTGCGTTTATAAACTGGATGTCTGCTTTGATGTTTGTAAAGCTGTGTCCTCAGGTTTGAGTGTGTCGTCTGCACAGGTCTGCGTTTATAAACTGGATGTCTGCTTTGATGTTTGTAAAGCTGTGTCCTCAGGTTTGAGTGTGTCGTCTGCACAGGTCTGCGTTTATAAACCGGATGTCTGCTTTGATGTTTGTAAAGCTGTGTCCTCAGGTCTGAGGTGTCGTCTGCACAGGTCTGCGTTTATAAACCCGATGTCTGCTTTGATGTTTGTAAAGCTGTGTCCTCAGGTCTGAGTGTGTCGTCTGCACAGGTCTGCGTTTATAAACCCGATGTCTGCTTTGATGTTTGTAAAGCTGTGTCCTCAGGTCTGAGTGTGTCGTCTGCACAGGTCTGCGTTTATAAACCCGATGTCTGCTTTGATATTTGTAAAGCTGTGTCCTCAGGTCTGAGTGTGTCGTCTGCACAGGTCTGCGTTTATAAACCCGATGTCTGCTTTGATGTTTGTAAAGCTGTGTCCTCAGGTCTGAGTGTGTCGTCTGCACAGGTCTGCGTTTATAAACTGGATGTCTGCTTTGATGTTTGTAAAGCTGTGTCCTCAGGTTTGAGTGTGTCGTCTGCACAGGTCTGCGTTTATAAACTGGATGTCTGCTTTGATGTTTGTAAAGCTGTGTCCTCAGGTTTGAGTGTGTCGTCTGCACAGGTCTGCGTTTATAAACTGGATGTCTGCTTTGATGTTTGTAAAGCTGTGTCCTCAGGTTTGAGTGTGTCGTCTGCACAGGTCTGCGTTTATAAACTGGATGTCTGCTTTGATGTTTGTAAAGCTGTGTCCTCAGGTTTGAGTGTGTCGTCTGCACAGGTCTGCGTTTATAAACCCGATGTCTGCTTTGATGTTTGTAAAGCTGTGTCTTCAGGTTTGAGTGTGTCGTCTGCACAGGTCTGCGTTTATAAACTGGATGTCTGCTTTGATGTTTGTAAAGCTGTGTCCTCAGGTTTGAGTGTGTCGTCTGCACAGGTCTGCGTTTATAAACTGGATGTCTGCTTTGATGTTTGTAAAGCTGTGTCCTCAGGTTTGAGTGTGTCGTCTGCACAGGTCTGCGTTTATAAACCCGATGTCTGCTTTGATGTTTGTAAAGCTGTGTCTTCAGGTCTGAGTGTGTCGTCTGCACAGGTCTGCGTTTATAAACCCGATGTCTGCTTTGATGTTTGTAAAGCTGTGTCTTCAGGTTTGAGTGTGTCGTCTGCACAGGTCTGCGTTTATAAACTGGATGTCTGCTTTGATGTTTGTAAAGCTGTGTCCTCAGGTTTGAGTGTGTCGTCTGCACAGGTCTGCGTTTATAAACCCGATGTCTGCTTTGATGTTTGTAAAGCTGTGTCCTCAGGTTTGAGTGTGTCGTCTGCACAGGTCTGCGTTTATAAACCCGATGTCTGCTTTGATGTTTGTAAAGCTGTGTCCTCAGGTCTGAGTGTGTCGTCTGCACAGGTCTGCGTTTATAAACTGGATGTCTGCTTTGATGTTTGTAAAGCTGTGTCCTCAGGTCTGAGTGTGTCGTCTGCACAGGTCTGCGTTTATAAACTGGATGTCTGCTTTGATGTTTGTAAAGCTGTGTCCTCAGGTTTGAGTGTGTCGTCTGCACAGGTCTGCGTTTATAAACTGGATGTCTGCTTTGATGTTTGTAAAGCTGTGTCCTCAGGTTTGAGTGTGTCGTCTGCACAGGTCTGCGTTTATAAACTGGATGTCTGCTTTGATGTTTGTAAAGCTGTGTCCTCAGGTCTGAGTGTGTCGTCTGCACAGGTCTGCGTTTATAAACTGGATGTCTGCTTTGATGTTTGTAAAGCTGTGTCCTCAGGTCTGAGTGTGTCGTCTGCACAGGTCTGCGTTTATAAACTGGATGTCTGCTTTGATGTTTGTAAAGCTGTGTCCTCAGGTCTGAGTGTGTCGTCTGCACAGGTCTGCGTTTATAAACTGGATGTCTGCTTTGATGTTTGTAAAGCTGTGTCCTCAGGTTTGAGTGTGTCGTCTGCACAGGTCTGCGTTTATAAACTGGATGTCTGCTTTGATGTTTGTAAAGCTGTGTCCTCAGGTCTGAGTGTGTCGTCTGCACAGGTCTGCGTTTATAAACTGGATGTCTGCTTTGATGTTTGTAAAGCTGTGTCCTCAGGTCTGAGTGTGTCGTCTGCACAGGTCTGCGTTTATAAACTGGATGTCTGCTTTGATGTTTGTAAAGCTGTGTCCTCAGGTCTGAGTGTGTCGTCTGCACAGGTCTGCGTTTATAAACTGGATGTCTGCTTTGATGTTTGTAAAGCTGTGTCCTCAGGTTTGAGTGTGTCGTCTGCACAGGTCTGCGTTTATAAACTCGATGTCTGCTTTGATGTTTGTAAAGCTGTGTCCTCAGGTTTGAGTGTGTCGTCTGCACAGGTCTGCGTTTATAAACTGGATGTCTGCTTTGATGTTTGTAAAGCTGTGTCCTCAGGTTTGAGTGTGTCGTCTGCACAGGTCTGCGTTTATAAACTGGATGTCTGCTTTGATGTTTGTAAAGCTGTGTCCTCAGGTTTGAGTGTGTCGTCTGCACAGGTCTGCGTTTATAAACTGGATGTCTGCTTTGATGTTTGTAAAGCTGTGTCCTCAGGTTTGAGTGTGTCGTCTGCACAGGTCTGCGTTTATAAACTGGATGTCTGCTTTGATGTTTGTAAAGCTGTGTCCTCAGGTTTGAGTGTGTCGTCTGCACAGGTCTGCGTTTATAAACTGGATGTCTGCTTTGATGTTTGTAAAGCTGTGTCCTCAGGTTTGAGTGTGTCGTCTGCACAGGTCTGCGTTTATAAACTGGATGTCTGCTTTGATGTTTGTAAAGCTGTGTCCTCAGGTCTGAGTGTGTCGTCTGCACAGGTCTGCGTTTATAAACTGGATGTCTGCTTTGATGTTTGTAAAGCTGTGTCCTCAGGTCTGAGTGTGTCGTCTGCACAGGTCTGCGTTTATAAACTGGATGTCTGCTTTGATGTTTGTAAAGCTGTGTCCTCAGGTTTGAGTGTGTCGTCTGCACAGGTCTGCGTTTATAAACTGGATGTCTGCTTTGATGTTTGTAAAGCTGTGTCCTCAGGTCTGAGTGTGTCGTCTGCACAGGTCTGCGTTTATAAACTGGATGTCTGCTTTGATGTTTGTAAAGCTGTGTCCTCAGGTCTGAGTGTGTCGTCTGCACAGGTCTGCGTTTATAAACTGGATGTCTGCTTTGATGTTTGTAAAGCTGTGTCCTCAGGTTTGAGTGTGTCGTCTGCACAGGTCTGCGTTTATAAACCGGATGTCTGCTTTGATGTTTGTAAAGCTGTGTTCTCAGGTCTGAGTGTGTCGTCTGCACAGGTCTGCGTTTATAAACTGGATGTCTGC
The DNA here is from genome assembly GCA_036877525.1 of Chromobotia macracanthus. Lineage (NCBI taxonomy): Eukaryota > Metazoa > Chordata > Actinopteri > Cypriniformes > Botiidae > Chromobotia > Chromobotia macracanthus. The sequence continues at coordinate 664,597 of JAZGTH010000006.1, forward strand.
TTTGATGTTTGTAAAGCTGTGTCCTCAGGTCTGAGTGTGTCGTCTGCACAGGTCTGCGTTTATAAACTGGATGTCTGCTTTGATGTTTGTGAAGCTGTGTCTTCAGGTCTGAGTGTGTCGTCTGCACAGGTCTGCGTTTATTAAACTTTTAAACACAGAAATCTTTAAGCGGAGAGGCTGTTTACGTCTCAGCGGCTGAGCGCTGACGTCACGACACACCCCTACAGGGCAGTCAGTAGCGCGCCATTCGACCAAACAGAAGCGAGTTGTCAGGGGTCTCACCCAATCAGCGTGGAGAGAGTTCACGGAGCCCGCTCCTGATTGGCTCTCAGGGTAACTATGTCTGTCGATATGCCGCCTGACGGAGCTGGAGGGCGGGGCGAAGTGTCTTCAGCGGGGGAAGCGGCGGCGCGCGGAGAGTCTGACGCGAGATTACGGTGGACGGTGACGGGAGAGCTCCGGTTAACCGGGTGAAATAATAAACAATACAGTCCGCGTTAATCGAGTGTGTCCGCGGGCAGCAGTGCGTGAGAGCGGCGCGGTGCTCAGCGGTCGTGCTTTAACACTCGTAACGTAAAGCTCCAGAGAAATCACACCCGCCGGACGGACTTTGAGTGTGAGTGAAGTCATTGTGCGCTTCATTAGGTCAGTCAGAGATGTGCTGAAGTGTTGTGAAGTGCATTACTGTACTGGAGTACTGCTGTCCAACTCCTGTGTGTTTGTGTTCACTTCAGATCTGCGGGATAAATGTGGAGCTGAACGTGTGAATCCCGATTAAACAGTGATGCCCCATCAGGTGCGACTCTTTCTCTGGATACACTGTTTCTGTGATCTGAATTAATCTGACACATTATTTCTGATCTGTTTAAACTGGATCCACTGTTTCTGTGATCTGAATTAATCTGACACATTATTTCTGATCTGTTTAAACTGGATCCACTGTTTCTGTGATCTGAATTAATCTGACACATTATTTCTGATCTGTTTAAACTGGATCCACTGTTTCTGTGATCTGAATTAATCTGACACATTATTTCTGATCTATTTAAACTGGATCCACTGTTTCTGTGATCTGAATTAATCTGACACATTATTTCTGATCTATTTAAACTGGATCCACTGTTTCTGTGATCTGAATTAATCTGACACATTATTTCTGATCTGTTTAAACTGGATCCACTGTTTCTGTGATCTGAATTAATCTGACACATTATTTCTGATTTTTACTGATCCACTGTTTCTGTGATCTGAATTAAATCTGACACATTATTTCTGGATCTATTTAAACTGGATCCACTGTTTCTGTGATCTGAATTAATCTGACACATTATTTCTGATCTGTTTAAACTGGATCCACTGTTTCTGTGGATCTGAATTAATCTGACACATTATTTCTGATCTGTTTAAACTGATCCACTGTTTCTGTGATCTGAATTAATCTGACACATTATTTCTGATCTGTTTAAACTGGATCCACTGTTTCTGTGATCTGAATTAATCTGACACATTATTTCTGATCTGTTTAAACTGGATCCACTGTTTCTGTGATCTGAATTAATCTGACACATTATTTCTGATCTGTTTAAACTGGATCCACCGTTTCTGTGATCTGAATTAATCTGACACATTATTTCTGATCTGTTTAAACTGGATCCACCGTTTCTGTGATCTGAATTAATCTGACACATTATTTCTGATCTGTTTAAACTGGATCCACTGTTTCTGTGATCTGAATTAATCTGACACATTATTTCTGATCTATTTAAACTGGATCCACTGTTTCTGTGATCTGAATTAATCTGACACATTATTTCTGATCTATTTAAACTGGATCCACTGTTTCTGTGATCTGAATTAATCTGACACATTATTTCTGATCTGTTTAAACTGGATCCACTGTTTCTGTGATCTGAATTAATCTGACACATTATTTCTGATCTGTTTAAACTGGATCCACTGTTTCTGTGATCTGAATTAATCTGACACATTATTTCTGATCTATTTAAACTGGATACCGTTTGTGATCTGAATTAATCTGACACATTATTTCTTATCTGTTTAAACTGGATCCACCGTTTCTGTGATCTGAATTAATCTGACACATTATTTCTGATCTGTTTAAACTGGATCACCGTTTCTGTGATCTGAATTAATCTGACACATTATTTCTGATCTGTTTAAACTGGATCCACCGTTTCTGTGATCTGAATTAATCTGACACATTATTTCTGATCTATTTAAACTGGATCCACCGTTTCTGTGATCTGAATTAATCTGACACATTATTTCTGATCTGTTTAAACTGGATCCACCGTTTCTGTGATCTGAATTAATCTGACACATTATTTCTGATCTGTTTAAACTGGATCCACCGTTTCTGTGATCTGAATTAATCTGACACATTATTTCTGATCTGTTTAAACTGGATCCACTGTTTCTGTGATCTGAATTAATCTGACACATTATTTCTGATCTATTTAAACTGGAAACTTGTGAAGTTCAGCTGGTACTGAATTGTAGTGTTATATGTTGGTCTTATATTTTAAAGATGTTTTTATAGGTACAATACTTTTATATTTTTCAATACTTTCACAGACTTGTTTCTGCTCTGATGGGCTCTGATGGTTACAGTGTTTCTCTGAACAATGTAACTTCTCTTTCTGCATTTTTCTCTTGCAGTTTGGTGTTGTTAAACATTTTCTATGTTTTAGATGTCTGTTTTCTTTAGTAAAAAGGAAGAGGGAGCGCAGCATGATTTATATTATAATGATGATGACCGTATTGTTGGTATCAGTCTAATGTTGTAAGCAGACAATATAAGCAGAGATTGTTGTTTTACAGTAAACATTAGCTCCGTTTTGACAGGTTTCATTAAATCAAAGAGGTTTTTCTACTGTATGAAAA
>JAZGTH010000006.1:672500-712500 GCA_036877525.1 Chromobotia macracanthus
CTCTGTCTGGTATAAGTTCATTCTCTCTCTGAGTCTTCTCTGTCTGGTATAAGTTCATTCTGTCTCTGAGTCTTCTCTGTCTGGTATAAGTTCATTCTCTCACTGAGTCTTCTCTGTCTGGTAGATGTTCATTCTCTCTCTGAGTCTTCTCTGTCTGGTATAAGTTCATTCTCTCTCTGAGTCTTCTCTGTCTGGTATAAGTTCATTCTCTCTCTGAGTCTTCTCTGTCTGGTTTAAGTTAATTCTCTCTCTGAGTCTTCTCTGTCTGGTAGATGTTCATTCTGTCTCTGAGTCTTCTCTGTCTGGTATAAGTTCATTCTCTCTCTGAGTCTTCTGTGTCTGGTATAAGTTCATTCTGTCTCTGAGTCTTCTCTGTCTGGTTTAAGTTAATTCTCTCTCTGAGTCTTCTCTGTCTGGTAGATGTTCATTCTGTCTCTGAGTCTTCTCTGTCTGGTATAAGTTCATTCTCTCACTGAGTCTTCTTTGTCTGGTAGATGTTCATTCTCTCTCTGAGTCTTCTCTGTCTGGTAGATGTTCATTCTCTCTCTGAGTCTTCTCTGTCTGGTATAAGTTCATTCTCTCACTGAGTCTTCTCTGTTTGGTAGATGTTCATTCTCTCTCTGAGTCTTCTCTGTCTGGTATAAGTTTATTCTCTCTCTGAGTCTTTTTTGTCTTTTCCACATTTCCTGCAGTTGTTCTGTTCTTCTTGCTCTGTGGCACAGCTGTGTTGGCAGCATTTGTAGCTGGTCCTTGAGTTCTTAGTAGATCTTCATGAGGGGAACTCTGTCGTTTCCAGAGATGACACAGACATTTCCTGAGAGAGAGACAGACAGACAGACAGAAAGAGAGAGACAGGGATTCGACAGCTGTTCACAGTGGCATTACCTCACTGCTGCCTTGCATCAGTTTTTCTCTTGTCTTAGTGTTTATTTGTCTTAGTAAAACTCATTAAAGCTCTGTTACAGTAACAGGCTGATATGGTTCAGACCGTTTGACAGGGTTTATCGTTGGTGTGTGTGTGTGTGTGTGTGTGTGTGTGTGTGTGTGTGTGTGTGTGTGTGTGTGTGTGTGTGTGTGTGTGTGTGTGTGTGTGTGTGTGTGTGTGTGTGTGTGTGTGTGAGCACATACTCTGACCCGCAGTGTTCAGGTTAGGTTAGGTGTGTGTGTGTTCAGTTCTGTCTGAATGCTGTTCAGAGGTTTGTGCATTGGACTGTATGTATGTTATTGTTTAATATAAAACGTTTTGTTACCCTTCATTTTTACGTCAGTAAGAGCAGCTGTTTTAATCAGAAGAGAAATTAAATGAACAGATAAATGGTTTATAGGTGTGGACATGGCTGTCTCATGTTTGGAGAGGGGCCAGGCTGCAGGGTTGGGTTAATCTGAGAGATTAGGCTAATGTTTCGAAAAATCAAGTCTAACACAAAATAATATGAATACTTAAAAATACTTAAGAATACTTAAATCACTTACAACTACAACTACAATTATGTTTTCAGAAAATAGTACCATGGTCATTTTTTGTCAACGTATGCTGGTCATTTAAGATGGCCACTTGCTGTGAGGTTAACTGCAAGATATGTCTTTGCTTTGGTGACTTTAAAACGTCAATGGAATTATTTCTTGAATAATATTATAGCCGGTCCACCTGCATCTGCTGGTCCAGTGTGTGGGCTTCATTCTCCAGCCGATTAGACTCTTCTCATGTGGTTTCTTAGAGTGAGGGAGAAAAGCTCCTCTTCTATGTGATTTAACAGTCAGTTGTGAATGCATCTCCTGCAGATTGGAGGAAGTTGCTCATCCCTACATGATTCATGCCTTCAATAACAAGATATTTTTCTCTGTTCTGAGAACTGATCTTCTGCAAACTTCTTTCATTTTTGTGGATGTAAGATTGTTTGAGCAGTCATGTGACACTGCGGACAGCTGACGATGTTGAAGTGGGCCATCTACAGTCATAATTATGGAGGTTTGGTTTTAAAGACGTTCTCGTCCTCCATTTTGTGGTGTGTAGTTTTGGTTTGAGGCAGAATCTCAGTGTTCTCAGGTTCCTGTTTTGCATTTTTGAATGGTAGAAGAGCATTTACACCCACCCAGTGAAGTTTCAGCGAGTTGAACAGCTTACAGTGTGTTCGACTGCTTCATTGGCGATCAGTAATTTCTCTCTGTGAGGAAATGACGCTGTAGGTTTCAACTGTTTTTTGCAGGGCTCTTGAATCAGTGGTGTATGTTTGAAGCATTTGAAAACACTACACCTCAGTACTGAACACCAGGCTAAGTCTAAACAACATGAAACATGGAGTTGCAACATGAAACAGTCTGGACAACAGTGTGACGTATTAGTATGTTTTTAGTGATAGTGTAATAGCGTAGATGTTGTGATTTCACTGGACCTGCCTGCAGTCAGTTACAACAACAAAAAACTTTTCCAGAGAAAGTTACTAATGATTAAACATTTAAAGGGACAGTTCACTCAAAAATGAAAATTCTATCATTTTGAGAAATGTCTTAGTGGGTTTGGTCCATTTGAATTTCATGTAAAAACATTACTTACTTTTACTAGTATCCTATTTAAGCTTAACTAAAGAGAATACATATTTATATTGAATTTTAATAGTGAAAATTGTTGTTCCACACTAGAACTGAGGCAGGTGCTGAAGACATTATGTCATTTAATGAACGATTACAAACAGAAACACAAGTATTTTGCACTATTTTTTTAAGTTTATCTGCTGTAAATCTGCTCAGTGTTGAAGCACTTGTGATGTTTAAAGTTCCTCTTCAGAATATGAAGAACATCTTTTCTCTCTGTCTCCCACACACATGCTTTTCACCATTCAATGGTAAAAACATTGATTAGTGTTGCAGGAAATGTGTTGCCATAACAACAGAAGCTGGGGTTGTCAAGGACGGTAATGTCGTCATGTCAATTCTTGGTACTCCATAATGTGCATTTTTAAATGAGAAAAACTCATTTATTTTACATTGATCAGGACTCACTTAATGAAACCAAGACACAACAACAACAAAAATACAAAACATAACAGTGCACATATATAATGAAGTAACATCTGCCCACACTCATGTGATGCTGTTGACTCGACAAAATTACACTCTTACTAAAAAGGTGCTTCATGATGTCATAGAAGAACCATTTTTGGCTGTATGGTTACACGAAGAACCTTTAACATCCATAGAACCTTTCTGTTATAAAAACAAACAGTCTGGACTGTGAAAAGGTAAGAAAGAAATGGTTCTTTTAGGAACCTTTAAATTATTCTTTGGGGAACTGCAAATAATTTTCTTATGGCATCAGTATGAAGAACCTTTTAAAAACCTTTGTTTTTTAACAGTGTACATTGGGATGATTCATTGGCTGATGTTTGGTCATGTTAAGAAAGCCAGAAATGACCAATAACTGTTCGTATGGTGGATCAGAAGTCGTCTGAACTTCAGAACACACATCTTCTGCTTATAGATCTTTTTCAGTAAATATAGTGTGGATGAAGGTGTTTATTGATTGTAATCGCTGATGTTTTGTGTTTCTCTGCTCTCTGAACATTCTGAAACAGCTTCACATGGTGCCAGTTAAATGTCAGTGTTTCATTGGGTCACTGTGCTCTCTACAGCAGATATCAGCATCAGCTACTGAAGAACCCATATCGGTGAAGCACCAGTACCTCACAGACCCTGGAAGATGTGATTCATGGGTTGGAAAGTTAGTGAGATCATTTTGAGTAAGGTGGTTAACCTCAGGTTAGGGGCGCTGCCTGGTGAAGAGAGAGATGACTCACTTTGGTTAAAGATGATGAGAGCTGCAGTCCGGCTTGGCTGACGGCCAGATTTAATTCTGTCCATCTGTAATAACATGTCAGAACAGGATAAAAGCTTTTTGTGCAAATGTAACTAGCACTCAGCTCGTGTGTTTTAATTGCGTTGTCTTTAATGCCTGATGTCAAGAAAAAGCAGGATGTCTGATAAAAAAAATCACTCAAAACATTAGAAACAAAGTATTTATTAACTAACACCTATAACTGTGCTAGTATTTACTCCCACAAGTAATTTCCTAATGCTGTTCATTTTTAATTGGCCAAAAAACAATATAGCCCTCTCTCACAAATATTACCCACAAAGAGAAGTTAGGTTGGGTTAAAAAATGTTTGTTAGTGAAACATTTGAGAAGCTCAGTTGCAAAGTTTCCACAGAAGTGTTTTAAAGATTAAACAGTTTGTTTATTATCAAAATAGGAATTTTGTTAAAATTTAAAATCTTTCAAAGTTCCTTTCCAGGTTTCTGAGTCTCTCGCTCTCTGAGTCTCTCGCTCTCTGAGTCTCTCGCTCTCTGAGTCTCTCGCTCTCTGAGTCTCTCTCTGTCTCTCTCCCCCTCTCTGGGTCTCTCTCTCTCTCTCTCTCTCTCTCTCTCTTCCTCTCTGGGTCTCTCTCTCTCTCTCTCTCTCTCTCTCTCTGGGTCTCTCTCTCTCTCTCTCTCTCTCTCTCTCTCTCTCTCTCTCTCTCTCTCTCTCTCTCTCTCTGGGTCTCTCTCTCTCTCTCTCTCTCTCTCTTCTCTCTGGGTCTCTCTCTCTCTCTCTCTCTCTCTCTCTCTCTCTCTCTCTCTCTGGGTCTCTCTCTCTCTCTCTGGGTCTCTCTCTCTTCTCTCTCTTCTTTCTCTCTCTCTGGGTCTCTCTCTCTCTCTCTCTCTGTCTCTCTCCCTGGTCTCTCTCTCTCTCTCTCTGGGTCTCTCTCTCTCTCTCTCTGGTCTCTCTCTCTCTGGTCTCTCTCTCTGGGTCTCTCTCTCTTCCTGGTCTCTCTCTGGGTCTCTCTTTTCTTCTCTCTCTCTGGTCTCTCTCTCTCTCTCTCTCTCTCTCTGAGTCTCTCTCTCTCTGAGTCGCTCTCTCTCTGAGTCCTCTCTCTCTCTGAGTCGCGCTCTCTTTGGGGTCGCTCTCTCTCTCTGAGTCGGCTCTCTCTTCTCTCTCTCTGAGTCGCTCTCTCTCTCTCTCTCTCTCTCTGAGTCGCTCTCTCTCTCTCTCTCTCTCTCTGAGTCGCTCTCTCTCTCTCTCTCTCTCTCTCTCTCTCTCTCTCTCTCTCTCTCTCTCTCTCTCTGAGTGCTCTCTCTCTCTCTCTCTCTCTCTCTCTCTCTGCTCTCTCTCTCTCTCTCTCTCTCTCTGGGTCTCTCTCTCTCTCTCTCTCTCTCTCTCTCTCTCTGGGTCTCTCTCTCTCTCTCTCTCTCTGAGTCGCTCTCTCTCTCTCTCTCTCTCTCTGAGTCGCTCTCTCTGTCTCTCTCTCTCTCTCTGTGTCTCTCTCTCTCTCTCTCTCTGAGTCGCTCTCTCTCTCTCTCTCTCTCTCTCTCTGGTCTCTCTCTCTCTCTGGTCTCTCTCTCTCTCTGGGTCTCTCTCTCTCTCTCTGAGTCGCTCTCTCTCTCTCTCTGAGTCGCCCTCTCTCTCTCTCTCTGAGTGTCTCTCTCTCTCTCTGAGTCGCTCTCTCTCTCTCTGAGTCGCTCTCTCTCTCTCTCTGAGTCGCTCTCTCTCTCTCTGAGTCGCCTTCTTCTCTCTCTCTCTCTCTCTGAGTCGCTCTCTCTCTCTCTCTCTGAGTCTCTCTCTCTCTCTCCTCTGAGTCTCTCTCTCTCTCTCTCTCTGAGTCGCTCTCTCTCTCTCTCTCTCTCTCTCTGAGTCGCTCTCTCTCTCTCTCTCTCTGAGTCGCTCTCTCTCTGAGTCGCCTCTCTCTCTCTCTCTCTGAGTCGCCTTCTCTCTCTCTCTCTCTGAGCTCCTCTCTCTCTCTCTCTGAGTCTTCTCTCTCTCTCTTCTCTCCTCTCTTGGTCGCTCTCTCTCTCTCTCTCTCTGAGTCGCTCTCTCTCTCTCGTCTCTCTCTCTCTCTGAGTCGCTCTCTCTCTCTCTGAGCGCTCTTCTCTCTCTGAGTCGCTCTCTCTCTCTCTCTCTCTCTGGTGCTCTCTCTCTCTCTCTGAGTCGCTCTCTCTCTCTCTCTGATTCTCTCTGAGTCCCTTTCTCCGAGTCTCTCAGGTGTCACAGGGGATCAGACTTTCATTATTTTAGTTGTTGAATGTGTTGATGTTAGCTGTTGGCACTGCTGTGATTCTCTGATTAAACGTGGAAGCTCTTAAATTCCCATTCACATCATTAATATTTGGTGGTTGTGTGCATGTGAAGTAAATTTATTATGAAGATTTGATATGAAGATCACTAGAGATTATTTACAACCACAAAGACCCCCAGCGTGTGTGCTGGAAACAGACGCCAGGGCTGTGGCGGCTCTTGGTGCTGACACTCTGGTTTGTGTAAGTGGACCCTCAGAGAATATGCTGCCTGCGGGACGTTTGGTACTCACTGGAGAATGTTCCAATGTCATGGTCTTCTCCAGCACAGTGTTAAATGGATCAGAACACTTAAACACAACCTTAGAGCTGAACACAATTCCTCTGCCCATTCAGTTCATTATAATTAAGGTGAAGTTAAGACATTCCTGTGTGTTTTATTTATGATTTTTAGTTAATGTTTTAAACATTACATTGTTTTAAGTTTCACTATATTTTGTGTAATGTCAGTTTAAGTCTGAAAACAGTTTTAGTCTGGTTGGACTAAGGAAGATGTGTGAACTAGCTACAGTATGTCAGAGTTATATCCTTAAACATTTTGTTGCTCAAAACATGTTTTGAGCAGACACTTCTTAATAGTTCAGTTTCATATAAAGTTCTTTATTGGCATGATTGTGTTCAGGTATGATATTGTTAGAATATTGATAGTTGATTTGAGCTGCTATCTTAAACTTCAGATGAGCGTCACATGACTGGTCTAGATACACTGCATCACTTTAGTTTCTGTACTGTGAACCACTGTGATCAACACACAGACCTCACATTCTGTCTGGAGTCTTGTGTTCAGACTCGCGAAGTGTTTCTGAGTCTGCAGGGGTCGTGTGGGGTCTCAGCAGTAAATAATTCAGAGACTTGGGCTGGAGTTGACATGCTGTTATATAACAGTGCTGAGGGAAGTTCTGCTGTTTGACTTCAGCGTGGTTGAGTCCTGCAGACGTGCAGTACAGCATCCAGCGTAGCCATCTGCCCCTGCAGAGGTGTATGTGCTGTTGCTTTTAACATGTTCACAGGTTTCCTTTGTTAGTTTCTCTGTGGCTTTATAAACGTTCACTGGAGTTTTCACTGTTTGCACATAAGATGTAAATGCAGTTTGTATCCCCTGATGCATTCAGAGTACATTGTAATCGTACATTCAGTGTACAGTGTAATCCACAATTCATTTTGACTTGGCAATTTGAAGGCTAATAATTCATTTCTTAACATGTTATTTTTGAGTACAAGACCTTAATTGACCTAAATGGAACAGACTTTGATGTGATTTGATCCATTAACATTTGATTGATGTTTGTTTGTTAATACTGTTTTAGATAATTTTCTTAGCTATTTAAATGGAAAAGAAAAGTTTGAAGATTTTAAATAATTGTGTCTTATCTTTAGAGTAACAAGCCCTGGTTTGTGCGTGCGTGAGCGTGTGCGAGAGCGCATGAGAGTGTGCATGAGTCCATGTGCGTTTGAGAGTGTGTTTGTGTGTGAATGTGAATAATGACAAATAAATTTGTGAAATTGTTCAGTAGTCATGCAGAGGTCATCAGAGAGATGAGGGATTGGCTGAAATTCCTGGCTATCTCTCCCATTCCCTGTGGAAAATGTGGTTGGTTTTGTTTTCAGTTCAAATGAGAGCAAGTCATTTTCCTTCCAGCTCACAGCTCGGTTCGGCCGTGAAGTTTAAGGTGTGAATCCGTTTTTTTTTTTTCAGTTCTCACACCTGTAATAAATCCTGTTAGTTCTGGGCACGTCTCTAAACTTCCTGTTTCTGGAAATGATGGAAGAGCCCCTTGAAACCTGCAGTGTTGATTCTGACATGAGTTTGATGGGCTCATTAGTGACTGATAGTTATTAGAAGTGCTTTTACTAAGAAGTGCCACTGTTAGCATTAAGGTTTATACAAATCAAGAACTTTAACAAGCTCTTTTGTCACTGATATGAGCATATAGTGCATGATGTAAGAGACTTGATTTTATTCTTGTGTCATTCAGCGTTCAACATTAAGTTTATTTCTATAGGCTTTTTACAGTGGCACATTGTTACAAGCAGCTGTACAAATGTCTCCTGTTTGTTAGATCTGTGAGGTACTATCACATTTAACATCCTGTGTGTCCCAGTGGTGTGTAAAGACAGCAATGTAATATTATGGAAATGATTCACATACTCTACACACTGTACACACAGGCACATGCTCAGACATGTTCATATGAGCAGTGTTTTACTGTAAGTGCCATAATAATCTCATACAGTGAGTGTGTGTTTGGGTGAACATGCTGGAGGGTGTCAATGCTATGTATAAGAGCTCCTGCAGAGAGACGTGTGTAATGAGGGTTGGTCTTTAGGGCCTACGCACACTCGACCCCACAAAAGCAGTTTCATCTCTCTGGATCTTGCGTTTGGTTTCATTCTCTGTCTGTTTTGGGTGTTTTTCATCCAAACTGTTGTTTTTGGGGATCTAGACATCTATATCTATATCATAGGTTCGATTACCAGTGAATATATGGGCTGGTACTGGTGTGCTCATTTGTACTGTAAACAGTTTGGATACAAGTGTCAACCAATTGCAAAGATGCAAATGTTTGTTTCTTATGTGTGATGTGTGCAGCTCTCTGCAGTAAAATCTTGATCACACACTGTTTTGGTACTTTTGAAGAATTGTGGCAATTAACATTTTTCTCAAATGTGGAGTGATTGTGCGCATTCCTGTTAAGCCGCTGCATCAGCTGTGTTAGTGGTGTCAGAATAGTATGTAGCATCAGTTTGTGTTTCCATGTGTTTGGTAATCATGTATCTTCACCCGTGTGAACTGTAGACAGGACTTCAGTGCTTATCATCTCCAGTGCTGATCAATACTCGATCATTTCCTCATTTTCCTGACTGTGCACTTAATGAGATCACTACATAGTAACACAGGCATGTCTGAATGCCATAGGGAAACTAAACCTCAGAGTGTTTTTCCCTCCCTGAATGGGCCTCTCTGACGGTATTTAGGGCCTCCCGTTCCTCTGTGAGCTGTGAGCTGTGAGCTATCCCTCCGCCCCTCTATGACCGCCTGCCAGCTACCAGCGGCCTGTTCTGTTTCTAACCAATGCTAAAAACAAGGTCTAAAGTTCAGAGGGTGAGGTGAAGCGTGACGTTTGGAACCTGCGTTTCCCCGCGTGGAGCTGAGCTGCCCTCCATGGAGCATTTGGTGAGTATTCAGTGTGAAAGCCAGAGAGAAACGGACGCCACCCTCTCAGAATGCCAGCAGATGGGATCAGCTCGGATCTGTTCGGCTGAGGGAAGCAGGGATATCTGACCTCAAATCAGTTTTAAGGTAGTATTGTAAAGTTCAGCCTGGCGTTTCCACTGGTATTGGGTTACAGTGATAGAGGATGATGACAGATCTCTAAACCGTGTTCCTCGTTCTTCTGCAGGAAACTGCTGCTGTGTTCAGTTTGAAAGCCTCCATTTCAAAGTTCCTCTGTACATCTGATGGAGCTGCTTTATTGTTGTTTCTGTCCTCCAGATAAAACACATGCTGTGCTTTGAATAGTAAACTACTTCTAGGTTTTCCAGTAAGCAGTGTGTCTGGTTTTCTTTCTGTTTGTGTTTCTTTCTGTCACTGCATCAGTGTGATGAAAATTACTTAATTATTGTTTTGAACACGTTTACATTCTGTCTTTCCGTTTTTCTGTCTATATCAAACTATATATAACTATATATAAAACCTTTATATAATTTGGTATATGTTTTTCTGTTGTGTTATTTGTATTTGTTATATGTTTTGCTGTTTTTAGTTATAATATATTGTGTGTGTCACGCTCTGCTGTTGTGTGTCACGCTCTGCTGTTGTGTGTCACGCTCTGCTGTTGTGTGTCACGCTCTGCTGTTGTGTGTCACGCTCTGCTGTTGTGTGTCACGCTCTGCTGTTGTGTGTGTGTGTGATGCTCTGGTGTTGTGTGTGTGTGTGATGCTCTGGTGTTGTGTGTGTGTGTGATGCTCTGGTGTTGTGTGTGTGTGTGATGCTCTGGTGTTGTGTGTGTGTGTGATGCTCTGGTGTTGTCTGTGTGTGTGGCGCTCTGGTGTTGTGTGTGTGAGAGGCGCTCTGGTGTTGTGTGTGTGAGAGACGCTCTGGTGTTGTGTGTGTGTGTGACGCTCTGGTGTTGTGTGTGTGACGCTCTGGTGTTGTGTGTGTGACGCTCTGGTGTTGTGTGTGTGTGTGTGTGTGTGTGATGCTCTGGTGTTGTGTGTGTGTGATGCTCTGGTGTTGTCTGTGTGTGTGGCGCTCTGGTGTTGTGTGTGTGTGACGCTCTGGTGTTGTTGTGTGAGACGCTCTGTGTTGTGTGTGTAGACCGGTGTTTGTGTGTGTGTGTGTGATGCTCTGTGTTGTGTGTGTGACTCTGGTTTGTTGTGTGGCGCTCTGGTGTTGTGTGTGTGAGAGACGCTCTGGTGTTGTGTGTGTGTGTGTGTGTGCTCTGGTGGTTGTGTGTGTGTGTGTGTGATGCTCTGGTGTTGTGTGTGTGTGTGTGTGACGCTCAGGTGTTGTGTGTGTGTGTGTGACGCTCTGGTGTTGTGTGTGTGTGTGACGCTCTGGTGTTGTGTCTGTGTGTGTGGCGCTCTGGTGTTGTGTGGGAAACGCTCTGGTGTTGTGTGTAGAGACCCTGTGTGTGTGTGTGTGTGTGTGATGCTCTGGTGTTGTGTGTGTGAGAGACGCTCTGGTGTTGTGTGTGTGAGAGACGCTCTGGTGTTGTTTGTGTGTGTGTGTGACGCTCTGGTGTTGTCTGTGTGTGACGCTCTGGTGTTGTGTGTGTGTGACGCTCTGGTGTTGTGTCTGTGTGTGTGACGCTCAGGTGTTGTCTGTGTGTGTGTGACGCTCTGGTGTTGTGTGTGTGTGTGACGCCTGGTTTGTGTTGTGTGTGTGTGCCTCTGGTGTTGTGTGTGTGTGAGACCTCTGGTGTTGTGTTGTGGCGCCGCTCTGGTGTTGTGTGTGTGACGCTCAGGTGTTGTCTGTGTGTGTGTGACGCTCTGGTGTTGTGTGTGTGTGTGGCGCTCTGGTGTTGTGTGTGTGTGTGACGCTCTGGTGTTGTGTGTGTGTGTGACGCTCTGGTGTTGTGTGTGTGTGTGACGCTCTGGTGTTGTGTGTGTGTGTGGCGCTCTGGTGTTGTCTGTGTGTGTGGCGCTCTGGTGTTGTGTGTGTGTGTGGCGCTCTGGTGTTGTGTCTGTGTGTGTGGCGCTCTGGTGTTGTGTCTGTGTGTGTGGCGCTCTGGTGTTGTCTGTGTGTGTGGCGCTCTGGTGTTGTTGTGTGTGTGTGACGCTCTGGTGTTGTCTGTGTGTGTGGCGCTCTGGTGTTGTCTGTGTGTGTGACGCTCTGGTGTTGTGTGTGTGTGTGGCGCTCTGGTGTTGTGTCTGTGTGTGTGGCGCTCTGGTGTTGTGTCTGTGTGTGTGGCGCTCTGGTGTTGTGTCTGTGTGTGTGGCGCTCTGGTGTTGTGTGTGTGTGTGGCGCTCTGGTGTTGTGTCTGTGTGTGTGGCGCTCTGGTGTTGTCTGTGTGTGTGGCGCTCTGGTGTTGTGTGTGTGTGTGTGGCGCTCTGGTGTTGTGTGTGTGTGTGTGGCGCTCTGGTGTTGTGTGTGTGTGTGGCGCTCTGGTGTTGTGTCTGTGTGTGTGGCGCTCTGGTGTTGTGTCTGTGTGTGTGGCGCTCTTGTGTTGTGTGTGTGTGTGGCGCTCTGGTGTTGTCTGTGTGTGTGGCGCTCTGGTGTTGTGTGTGTGTGTGGCGCTCTGGTGTTGTGTGTGTGTGTGGCGCTCTGGTGTTGTGTGTGTGTGTGTGGCGCTCTGGTGTTGTGTGTGTGTGTGTGACGCTCAGGTGTTGTGTGTGTGTGTGACGCTCAGGTGTTGTGTGTGTGTGTGGCGCTCTGGTGTTGTCTGTGTGTGTGGCGCTCTGGTGTTGTGTCTGTGTGTGTGGCGCTCTGGTGTTGTGTGTGTGTGTGGCGCTCTGGTGTTGTGTGTGTGTGTGGCGCTCTGGTGTTGTGTGTGTGTGTGGCGCTCTGGTGTTGTGTGTGTGTGTGGCGCTCTGGTGTTGTGTGTTAACTGACATGTTCACTAAAGTCTGAACACCAACAATATTTCACTGGGTTAGTGAGGACATTTGACCCTTACAAACACAAACCTGTACACACACACACACACACACACACACACACTGGATACTGTGGCTGGTGCAGATGTTCTCAGCATGATTATTGATGTAAAGCTGATCTGACTGCTGTCACACAGATGTTTTGTGCATGTTTTGTGTCTTTCCCTCTATTCATCCTGTGACCTTTGACCTGTAAATGCTCATTTCATTATGCATAGTTGTTCTGTAACTGTATCCTCATTATTCCTGCCGACACACACAAACACACACAGGTGTGAATCTCTTTGGTCCAGGAGTAACTGAAACTGCCAGTAAACAGCAGTGGACAGATGGATGGGTTTAGCCAGTGAGTTTTCTCTCTACAACAGAGAACAGAATTGGTTGGATTGTGTTGAACAGTTTGTATAGGTAAGCTTGTGTAGCAGCACTCTGTATCTCAGATTGATTCAGTGGTTTGGTTTGCACACTGCTTATTTATTTGTCTACTTTTCACTTAATTCTCTGTCCCACTCTCTGTCTTGCCCCCCATGCTCTCTCTCTCTCTCTCTCTCTCTCTCTCTCTCTCCCTGCCTTCATATGTAATAGCTTATGTTTTGTATGTGATCAACATAAGTGTTCTACATCTGATTGGTGCACAACAAGTGGCTTGGCCAATCACAGCTCTTGATGCTGCTGGAGATTCATGGGAAGAGTTTAGCCTATGTGAGATGTTTCAGTAGAGCTGAGTGGGTGTCTGTCTGGTTCTGACTTTGACTTCTTGCTCTGTTTGTTCTCAGTAATGGATCCCATGTCCGTTAGTACATCAGCTGCAGGGCAGGATGAGTTTGACCGCAACGTGCCGCGCATCTGCGGCGTTTGTGGAGACAAAGCCACCGGATTCCACTTTAACGCCATGACCTGTGAGGGCTGCAAGGGCTTCTTCAGGTAAACATCTCACCTGTACAGCTGAAACAAACCATAAAACATGACTGAAATATCATCATTTAGCATATGTATGTTGATAGTAATGCCAGGTAAGTTTGGGCGTAACTATCTGAACATCTTACACAATTTTGTGTCTTGTCTCTGTGATGTGCTATACAGTGAAATATAGACAACATCATATCAGTCCTATCATGTGCTGTTTCCCCTTTCATGAAGCAGACCCTGAACAGTTTACGCACAAACGTTCTTCAACATTTCTCCTTTAGCGAGGCACAGAAGAGTCATACACGTTTGGAAAGACACGCTGCATGTTTGCTTGTGCAGTCGCACATTGATTATATTGCAGCTGACACAATATAGTCACGTAAACACATCATAAACAGAGTGTTTTAACACTTCCTGTTGCTTCAGATGTTCTCCTCCTGTATCTCTGCACCTTCAGATCACAGCTGTTCCTCACATGCAGATACTTTCTCCCTTCCTCTGTCTCATGGAATTTTTCATGCCTTTTTGTTCCAGCTATTTCTATCAGGTGTTGTGTTTGTGAAGCTGTTAGGGGTGTAACGATATGACAATGTCATAGTTTGGTTCATATCCCAGGTTTGGAGCCACGGTTTTGTTTGCTGTGGTGGCAGGTTCATGGCATGACACAGCAATGCTAAAGAACACTAGATTCACTTTTAACTTCATAATAATAATAATAATACTTGAAGACAGTAACTTTAGTGTACAGGGACTTCCCCCGTCAAAAGCTCATATGCTATACATTATTATACTATACACACTTGTCAGTACTGCGTTACGTACCAATGGATGGTGTATCGTGGGTCTTTGGTTCTGTTTGGAATATTGTTACACCCCTAGTTACTCTCATTAACAGTTTAAGCAAATCCTCCTGAAAGCACCTGGATTTTGTGCTTTCTTGAGATTATTTATGAGATTAAAGTGAATCAGATGTAACTGATTGTGCAGGATTCATTGTCTCCTCCAAACTGTCCTTGTGTTCTTTCAACAAAATGTAATAAATCTCTCAGACATTCTAATCCACATCAGCTCTGATCCCAAATCTCCTTCAGGTGAAACTGCGTCACATTATAGGGTGTGAATACTGGTTGAACTGAATAAAACTTCAGCTGTGTCACCGGTGCTTTTGGGTTATACTGCAGAAGATCATTTAGAATCGTCTCTCATATGTTAAAAGGAACAGAAGGTGCTTTTACTGCCAGATTTGTGAAACAGAACATTTGTTATGATTGTCTTAAAAAAATCTCCGTTCTCTTGAAAACCTGTTTGAAGACCCCGTTGTTTTGCCCCTCAGATCAAGTGTGTAGATTTCAGAGCAGAGATTCAGGTCTGCTGTTCTGTAGGCCTGCTGATGTCTGAGCCTTATTAGCAGGATTGTTTTATAACTGAGCTGATAAATGTCTGCCAGCTGCTTATGAAACATAATGGGTGTTTTTTTTAGTTTTCAGCTGATCTGAGAACAGATTCTTAGTTTTATACACATTGAGTCAGAACAGTCCACATGTTCTTAGCCAACATATAAATTTACTGTCCACGTGAAAAGCAGCTATGATTGGATTATTTCTGGGCAACCGTGTAGTTCACTCTGTAGATGTCATTCACACATGCAACAATCACTGTCCTTAACAACTCGAAGGTTCAGACACTTGCTGTATTTGCTGGTTGTCACATGACAGTAAGTTTCAATGTTCTTATCATTTAGCAAGTTGCTGTTGCACATTTGTGTCAGGTGTGTGACAGATGGTGTGTGTGTTTAACACAAGAGAGGCGGTCTCTTTAAATCACACACAGTCATTTGTCAGATGTTTGTTAATGATCTACTGCAGCATTACAAATTAACTTTAATTAAAGCTGCAATATTTTCATTCTAACCACAGTTGTGTCAAACAGTAAACCAAAATAAACTGTCAACCTGTGAGCTATAAATCAAATGTATGAAATAATTCATGTAACAATGAAAACTCATGTGAAATGTTTGTCAGCTGATTATGATGTTGTTTCATGTTTTGAGGAGTTGTTATCAGTGGAGAAGTGTTGTCTGCTCTGATTGATGGGTTTGATTGTTTGTGTGTGTGTTTGTGTATGATAAAGAGATGCGTACAGTGTCCAGTGAGAACTTTACAGAACATTTTTGAGGGAGTTTTTAAAATTGTGTGTGTGTCAGGTGCATGTATGTAATTTTGTTTTTTTTTGTATATTTGTACAACATTCTTTCCAAGAGTAACCTTTTAATAAAAGAATCAGTGTGTGAGGAAAAATCTGTCAGACACACGCAATCCTGCAGTTCTGTTCTCTGATCAGTTAAATTCTGTTTAATTTGATCACATGTGATGTGTTTATTACTTGCGCAGGTGTATAAATGCTGTGTGTGTGTGTCTGTCTGTGTGTGTGTGTCTGTCTGTGTGTGTGTGTCTGTGTGTCTGTGTGTCTGTGTGTCTGTGTGTCTGTGTGTGTGTGTGTCTGTGTGTCTGTGTGTCTGTGTGTCTGTGTGTCTGTGTGTCTGTGTGTGTGTGTGTGTGTGTGTGTGTGTGTGTGTGTGTGTGTGTGTGTGTGTGTGTGTGTGTGTGTGTGTTTGTCAGGCGCAGTATGAAGCGGAAGGCGAGCTTCACCTGCCCGTTCAGTGGAAACTGCACCATCACGAAAGACAACCGGCGTCACTGTCAGGCCTGCCGTCTCAAACGCTGTGTGGACATCGGCATGATGAAGGAGTGTGAGTGACACCTGTCAATCACCTCAGAGTCATGACATTACACCCAATCATAAACCACAGTTTAGAATATTTACACTTTTTCAATTGTCCACATCAGCTGTTCATTGATGAACAGTTATTGAGCCCCTCTACCAATGAATAGATTACTTAATAACTTCATCAGTGGCATTAATATTTTAGCTCACTATTTCTGTTGGTCTTGTTCTGTTCTTGTTTGAGTGGGACCTCCGGTTGAGTTGACGCGGCATGATTCTGTAACTAACTTTAACATGTCAACTACTAATCCTAACAAGTAATGAGAGTTTTTTTTCTCTTTGATTTAAAAATGGAAGCATTTTATGTATTGATGTGTTTATCAGTCAGGTGACAAATCAAAATCTTTTATGTCTGTAGAACAAACATGTGCTTAGTAATTAGATAATTAGTAAAAAATTAAAGTTTCATAATTACAGTTAGTATTTTGTGAAAATCACTGACTGTAACTATAAACTGCACCAATAGTGACGCTTGACTTAACAAACATTGTTAATGACATTCTCCCAAACACGTTCTCATCCTTCAAAATGGCCGGCTGTCCAAAACACCCTCCCATAAACACTCAGAACCCTGTAAACAGACAGACAGAGACAGACAGACAGACAGAGACAAAGAAAGAGAGAGAGAGCCAACAATGACTCTTTCTCTCCAAGTAGTTACACAATGAGGTGACCCAGATTTTGGTTCAGTTGTGGGGGGGGTTCAGTTGTGGGGAAGGCAGATCGCTGCTTTAAGTGAAAATGGATCCAATTGGGGCATTAAAGAGACTCATTGTGTGTCGTATGCAGTCGACCGAGGACAGAAGGTCAAAGTTCAGGTGTAGCTTTGCATGAGCCAATCAGATGCTGATCTCAACTTGTAGAACATTGTGATGTCATCACAACATCCTAAAAATCCTAATGTTTTGATCTCTTGATATCTGCCCATAGTGTCAGGCTGATTCCAGGATTCAGTCAGTTAAGCGTGAAATCTTTTCATTGGGTAATGGATCAGGTGTCATGCAGTAATTTGTGTTGTGCTGTTGTAAACATTCACCTGGACAGTGAACACACAGCTGATGTTTATTGACAGTGTCCTGCAGGGAATGTCTCCAGGGTCAGGAGGGTGTTTTATTTGTGGTGTTACTCTCCTTTAGACCCCTGTCACATGAGCACGTGATCACATGATCACATGGTCACAGGCCCAGAGCAACTTGTGAAAAATTCTTTCAGAAGTAAAATTGCATAATATTAATAGTATTACTTAAAATAAAAAATGATTAATAATAAATAGTGAATGATAACTGGTTTTAGAGAATATCTCTTTAAGATATTCTTATTATCTTAAGAATTAAGTTTATTTTTTCTAGACTATTGCCAAACTGTTTTTTATTAAAGCAAAAGTAACAAGAATTACCAAAAGAAACCAGTTACCAGATGTTTTCTCTCAAAACAATCTTAATGCCTTTTGCTTCTCGAGTAAATGTATATTCTTTAAAGGATGTTTAGATTTTCTTTGTGGAAAACAGGACTGAAATATTGAGTAGAAAAACAGTGTTTTGCGGTGAAAGACTGTAAATGTGTTTCAGTTAAAGCTCATCTACACTCAGATGAGATGTGAGACAGAATGACAGGTGGTATGCGGGTCACACACACAGGACGGACATGCAGCAGAAACATTCCTCATACATGACACGTGTGCAAGAAGAAGCGTTTGTTGCTCGCTCCTCTGATACACTGACCTCTGCAGGGCGCTTAAGTAACTGCAGAGTGTCTGCTGCCGTGTGGCCGGCGTTACTGAGAGCCAAACCTTTACAATCCCAGTGTGCGAATGTGTGTGAAGAGCTTCCAGCTGTGATGTTTCTACTCTGTTTTATTGAAGAAACTGTTTCAGCCGAAAGAGGACTGTGGGCTTTTGTTTGCAGTGTTTGGAAAGCTCATTGAAGCTTTAGTTTGTAAGAACTGAAGCTTGAAGTACTGCAGTCCTTTTGAAAAAGTAGATAGCTACTTTAGGAAAAAGTAGATAGGCTGTCCTTTAATTTTTCAGAATGAGTTTGACATCTGCCGGTTACATTAGAAGATAATAATAAATATTCTAGCGGTTCTGTAACACCTTTCAGACATGCTACATTTATTTTAAACTTGTTAAATGCCCAATGACATATACCTGTAAAGTCACAGAGGATTATGGGTAATGTTCAAAGTCAGTCACTTGTGATTTGAATGTCTCTGTCTGTCTGTCTGACTTTCGTTCTGTCTCTCTCTCTTCCTCTGTCAGTCATTCTGACGGATGAGGAGGTCCAGAGAAAAAAGGATCTGATTCTGAAGAGGAAGGAGGAGGAGGCGGCACGGGAAGCACGGAGGCCTCGTCTGAATGAGGAGCAAACACAGATCATCAACACACTGGTGGAGGCACATCACAAGACCTACGATGATTCTTACTCAGACTTTGTGCGCTTCAGGGTCAGTGACACCAGAACACGAGCGGTTGTTCAGATTATTAGCGTTTATAACACTAAACGTGATCATATCAGCCAAACATTAACCAATAACACCTGCTTTCACTTATTATCTTTATTATTAGAATCACTGTTCTTCAGACTCACTGGTTAAGAGAAAGTGGGTTGATTATACAGACTGCTGTTATGCTCATGTGATTTGCTGTGATGTTAGCTGTGTGATGCGGGCTGCTTTATTAATGTGTGTGTGTGTGTGTGTGTGTGTGTGTGTGTGTGTGTGTGTGTGTGGTGTGTGTGTGTGTGTGTGTGTGTGTGTGTGTGTGTGTGTTTAGCCTCCGGTCAGAGAGGGTCCTGTCACCCGCAGTGCCAGTCGGGCAGCGTCACTTCACTCACTGTCAGACGCCTCGTCAGATTCATTCAACCATTCACCAGGTAAAACTCATGTTGAGTTTTATTGTTTTATGGGGACATCCCACAGATCTAATGGTTTATATACTGTACAAACTGCAAATTCTATGCCTCTACATTAACCCTACACCTAAACCTACCCATCACAGACAACTTTCTGATGTTTTAGGTTGTCACAAAAGACCATTCTGTATGATTTATAAGCTTGTTTCCTCATTGCTAATTGCTCATTGCTCCACAAAAATGTCCCCACAACAACAAAATTTACTGGTGTTACTACACTATAAGGGACATTTGGTCCCTATAACCTAGTGAATAACAGCACATGCACACACACACACTCACACAGATTGAGGCGAATATCATCAGCAGAACTGACAAATGTCACTTCTTTATTTCAAGTCAAGACTTTCTGTGCATGCCATTTTTCCATTTCTGGGGTTGGACATGATAAAAAGCTTTATTTGCATTTGTATTAGTGATACATACATACTAGGCCTGTCACAATTCTAGATGTGCTCAATGAATCACATTTAAAATATGAGCGTAAGGCAGAATGTTAACCAGATGCAATAGCACCACCTGCTGTGTTGGAGTGTGAACCAAATACTGACTGCAGAATTATTTATATAATAGGACGCGCTATCAGTGATTCCAGTTAATAACGGTACACAGTGATGCACATACAGTGTTTATGAAATGTCTCTTGTGGGAGGAAAGTTTCAGTTGAAATCTTGTAGTAGATTCAAGTGTGTATGTCATGCCCCCTCCCCCCTCTCTCTCTCTCTCTCTCTCTCTCTCTCGCTGTCTGTCTCTCTCTGTTCTCTCTCTCTCTCTCGCTGTCTGTCTGTCTCTCTCTCTGTTCTCTCCATCTCTCTCTGTCTCTCTCTCTCTGTCTCTCTCTCTCGCTGTCTGTCTGTCTCTGTTCTCTCTCTCTCTCTCTCTCTCTCTCTCTCTCTTCTCTCTCTCTCTCTCTCTCTCTCTCTCTCTCTCTCTCTCTCTCTCTGTCTCTTTGTCTCTCTCTCTGTTCTCTCCATCTCTCTCTGTCTCTCTCTCTCTGTAGAGTCTGTGGACACTAAGCTGAACTTCAGTAATCTTCTGATGATGTATCAGGATAATGGAGGCAGTCCAGACTCTGGTGAGGAGGACGCCTCTCGTCTGTCTATGTTACCGCACCTCGCTGATCTGGTCAGTTACAGCATTCAGAAAGTCATTGGATTTGCCAAGATGATTCCAGGATTCAGGTGAGAGCCGCCCCTCGTCTCCTGCTCTCTCTCAGAGTCTGGACTCTCTTTCCAGCAGAGAACCCTCTGCTTATGACTCATTCACACCAAATATAACGATATCTTCAACGATAACTATATTAGCGTCCACACAACACACAATAACACGGTTTATTCTAAGCACACACACTGAGGAAATGTGTGAGCCTTTTCAATTTAAATGGATTTGATTTGCTGTCAGTAATTGTTTCATCAACTGGACAAAGGACTTGTAACCCAAAGGTCATAGGTTTGATTCCCATTGCTGGCAGTGATAGCTGCTCACTCCTCCGGGTGTGTGTGTGTATGTTCATGACCTGCAGTGTGAGTGTTAACTGCTCACTGCTGCATGGGTAAAATGCAGAGGTCGCATTGCATGTCTGGGTTACCTTACATTGACAGATACGTTATTTCACCTCACAGCAGAATCTGCTTCTGCTAATGGATAATCTGCTTTACTTGCTACTGATCAGTCTGATGTCAGGAAACTCTAATGACTTTCTCAAATCCGGTGACTAATTTTCATCTCAGATGCTGATTGTGGCTGTCTGGGAATGTTGATATGGGATGTCTTTATAACCACAGAAGGTTTTGTACATCTTGTTCCTTAAACGTCTGTGTGTGTGTGTGTGTGTGTCTGTCTGTCTGTCTGTCTGTGTGTCTGTCTGTCTGTCTGTCTGTCTGTCTGTCTGTCTGTCTGTGTGTGTCTGTGTGTGCGTGTGCGCGCGCGCGTGCGTGTGTGTGCATGTCTGTGTGTATGTGTGTCTGTGGTTGTGTTTGTTTGTATGTGTGTGTCTCAGGGACCTGACGGCAGAAGATCAGATTGCTCTCCTGAAGTCTAGTGCTATTGAAATCATCATGTTGAGGTCTAATCAGTCCTTTAGTCTGGAGGACATGAGCTGGAGCTGTGGAGGACCAGACTTCAAATACTGCATCAATGATGTCACCAAGGGTAAAACGCACACAAGCACACACTCTCTATTTCTCTCAAACACACACACTTTTAACACTTTCTTTTTTCTTTGTGTGTGTAGCGGGTCACACTCTGGAGCTGCTGGAGCCTCTGGTGAAGTTTCAAGTGGGTCTGAAGAAGCTGAATCTTCATGAAGAAGAACATGTGCTGCTCATGGCCATCTGTCTGCTGTCACCAGGTGTGTGACAGTGAGTCTGTGTGTGTTTTCATGGCTTTATTGTCTCCTGTAGTTCAGCACACACAGCTTGACAGAGCTGCAGGCATTAAACACACCGCATGTCACTTACAGGATCAATGCATCTGCTGTGTTTCTGAATATTAAGCTTCTCCCGCAGATCGGCCGGGTGTTCAGGACCACACACGGATCGAAAGTTTGCAGGATCGTCTGTGTGACGTGCTGCAGGCTTACATACGGGTGCATCACCCAGGCGGGCGTCTCCTCTATGCCAAGATGATCCAGAAACTGGCCGACCTGCGCAGCCTGAATGAGGAACACTCCAAGCAGTACCGCTCGCTGTCCTTCCAGCCCGAGCACAGCATGCAGCTCACACCCCTGGTGCTGGAAGTGTTCGGGAGCGAGGTGTCCTAGCATCTGAGAGACGGCAGCACACACGCCCGGCACATTAAAGCTGAAGTTTAGCAGAGCTAGAGGTTGAAAGCGTCAGTATACGTGATGTGGGGGGGAGGCAATAGAGTGTGTGTGTGTGTGTGTGTGTGTGTGTGTAAAAGGGCGGTGCATAGTTCTGAATATTGTTTTGAAATTCACATTTAAACTAATGGGAATTTTGAAAGGAATGTATTAATATTGTATGAATAGAGCAATATACATATATAAACCCATATTTATATTGAAGAGAGTTTGTATTAAATGGGCAGGTGATCCTGTGTTCTAATAGGATTAGCAGAACTCTTCTGGCGTGTGTGTGTGTGTGTCTGTGTGTGTGTGTTAGTGGGCGATTGATGTGTTTTTCAGTGGATGATGTTGATAGCCAACAGTCCAGATAATGGCAATTAAATCCATTTTAAGGAGAACAGTTGGAATGTACACAAAATTTCTCAAATGAAATGAGCACTTATTTTTTACACTAAATTTACCAAAACATTTAAAATTCACTGAAACATTTGCACTACCAGTCAAACCTTTGGACACATTTGACAGAATTCATGATATTTTAAAGGTTTTATATAAATGCTAATGTTAAAAAGGCTTGAAAATAATTTGATAAACAGAACGTAAACTGAATGTCTTTACAAAACTACTATTACAAAAATGTGACTCGTGCTAGCAAGTCACAGTGAGCAAAGTTGCAAGAATGAGTTCTTGTTATTCTCACATTCCATTAAAAAAAATGACATATGCCAAAACAATGAATAAGCCACACCTGTCTGAAGCATCAGTCATCAGGAAGAGAGCAGAAAACATTTTTTATGGATTATTAAAACTAAGGAAATTTTACGTTTAACTGATATTAAGAGTAATGGGACTTCTAGGCGAGGGCTTAATGAACTGATGAATGAAGTTAATGAATGATTTTTATAAAAAACCCAAATTAGACCAAAATTGACATTTGTCACTTGTTTTGCTTATAGCTTGTAATTAGGCCATTCCCACTCAGTTATAAATAATGTATTGATGTGACTGTGGATAGTGAGAAAGCAGCAGTGAGCAGCGAGATCTTCAGTTCTGTTAAAATCATCTCTTGATGTACCTCAGGAGAATGATTAGAGTTGTGGCTGCTGTGAAGATCATGGTGATATTGGATTGTAAATGTGCTGATGCTTGTCATGATGAAGGTGTGTGTGTTCAAACACTTGACTGGTGGTGTATGTAAATATGAAATGAATGGATGAGTCTGTCAGACAGCTGGATGATCACTATTGATCGTGTACTGATGCACCGCCCTCTGCTGATGATCTCACCCAATACTGACCAATCAGACACTGCTCTGTCATCAGTGTGGATGCTTGTGTTTTAAAGTGAACGTGTGCATAAGAGACATACACACACACATTCAGACGAGAGTAGGACGCCTGACCCACTGGCCTGATGTCTGTATTGATCGGATCTTAAATGACCACAAGAGAGCAAGTACTGCCCCCATGATCAGCTCCGCCCCTAAGATAAGCCTTAACCTAACCTGTTCTCTGATCATCTTCTGACTGGTTATAATGGCAAACATCAGTCATAAATGCAAACAGTACAGATTTCTGTCAGTTGTTGTTCTCCCATAAATATGATTGCACGTGACAGTGTGTCACCAATGATTCACACATTAATTAGTTCTGTTTGTGTTCCGTTTGTAAACAGGTTCCGCTGCTGTTTAATGAGTGTCTGTTACTCCATAAGGTTCTGTGCTGCTCTCTTGTGGTCATACACTGTAAATACCACTCATATTATTTGTGTGCATATGTCTAATTGCCAGAACAGGCTAATACTAAGTCAATTAATCAGTTAAAAAGAAGCTTGGGAGAAATATGCAAATATGATATTTTCCTACATTTTTCTTCTCTTTTCTTTCAGATGACATAATAAGCTTTATCAACTGTATCTATCTTTGATGCTTCTAGGTGTGAATTCCACATAGAGTTTTATTGTTTTAATGATTATCGTGGCTTTAGTTTTGTACAGATTTTGAGACATCAAACTGGACTCTTTCTTTTCATTTTTTCTGCAAAGACATCTCAACTCAACCAGACTGCTGCTTCTGCGTCTGATCTCGAACCTCAAACAGAGCGACTGAAACTGAACTAAACTGCTGCTTTGGTTTTTGTAACTATAAATGCTGCCTCAAATTAGCCAACCACACACACATGACGGTCCAGTCAGAGGATTCGTCGAAGCTTTAACATTACCGCAGGTGATCTGCAGCTGCTGTTGGCTGCTAATGGACAGATGCTGCCTGTTGGTTTCTCTCATCCGTCGTTGTACATGTAAGAGTATCGTAGAAAGAGCAGAGATGTCCTTTGAGAGAGTTGGACTTGATCAGATGTTTTGAACATCTGGTGGGTCTACAGTAACAGAGGAACTGGGATGTGAGTGCATGATATATTTGCAGTTGGGTATTTTGGAGGCTGATAGAAAACCAAACTGTGTCAGATGATAGATTGACTTGCATATATCATGTATATAGCAGTTCTGATAAGCTTCTGTTCAGTTATGATGCTTTTAATAGCTAAAGGAACATTGAAAGTTTCACTTATCTATTTCAGAGGATAATCATGTATTGAGCAGCTGTCTGTTGTTTTTAATCTGTCGGGGGGGGGGAATGTTCCTGTCCCCACAAATGCCCCTTTAACCTCCCCTGATCTAGATGACCCCGTCCTGCCTCTGTAGCCAGTGCAAAACAGTGGACTCATCACATCTGATCAACAAGGGAATTTAAACGACAGAGTCTCATGCATGAAAGCATGGCAGGACTCACTCTGGATTTAGCAGGAAACAGAAGGGACGTTTCTCCACTGTCACCTCAAACAAGCTAACAAAGACAGGATTCCAAATGCACGCATTACACAAAAGCTCTGCCAGTTTTGGGATTGTTTTATTGGCTGTTAATGACGGCAGTGTTTGTTGTGAGGGGGAAGTTTTCATGCACAGGGGAACTTTGTTTCTGGACAGTCTGCACACTCTGGATCAGTAAATGTGAGGCAGAGTGGAAGCTCAAGGTTTAGTTTGGCTGGTGAAAGTTCAGAGAATCTGAGAATCCAGTCCACTTCAGTCATTGGGTCATCCTGACGATCTTTTTGAAATGTTTTGATGTTTATGTTGTTGACCAGCCGAACAGCTGCAGTGTTTTGAAGTCTTTTCTTGGTCTTGGTGCTACATGGCTAGACTGAAGAAATCCAGTTGTCAAAAAGGCAGTATACACTTTATCACCTTATCCTGTTTTGGCACTTAAGTGTCTCCCAAAAACTTTAATACATTGAGAAAATGGAACATAAAAACAGTAGAACTGACTGGAGCTGCTTGTGGATTTCTTGAGTCTAGCTGAGAAGCAGGTGAATTGAGCGACTGTCTGAATAGCGATTGTTTAAGGAAAACAAACCACCAGGTGCCGTTGTTACCCAAAATGAACTACCTCTCAGTCACACATGTAATCATTACATCAGTTCATGTTTGTTTGTTTGTTTATTTGTTTTTTTGCGAATTCCTTTTTTTAAAGAAACACTAAATCCACTTATTTATTCTTTTGCCGATTGAAATGCTGGACTGTTTACCTCAAAACATCTCCATACAAGCCTACAGTTAAGACGGTGCTGTACTAACTGTCTGCCGGCCAAACGCTCGTCTCCTGTGCAGGTTATTACTGTGACTCCAACAACACGAACGTTGCTCGTGAGGAACACGTGTCTCCAAGATGCATGTTAAAGAGAGCAGAGTTATGTTTCTGTTCAGTCTGAATATCTTTCAGGGTATTACAAGCCGCTGCAGATGCGCTGCATCTTGGAGACTGGCATGTGTAACAGCGAGGCTTGCACAGGTAGATGTGGCTGCTAGCCTAAGCGCTAGTCTTTGTCAGTATTCATTCTTTCATGTGCAGAATGTCAAAGCATTGACAGCTAAGCTAGCTAATCTCAAAGTATGTATCATAGCTAGCTGAGTGAGGTGCATTTAAAAGTGTTATCTGTTTAACAGCTTTAGCATAAACACATTCAGCAGCAGAGGACAAATGTTGCAGCATCTACATCACAACAGATGTTTGCTTTAAATTCGTGCTGTTTTCATCTGTTTGAACTGATGGTGTACAGCCTCTTTCTCTCCTTCAGCTTGAGTCACTTTCTCTCCCTCACTCTTTGGTGATATCATGTCTAAACACTACTTGTTAGTCTGTATGCTCTTATGCATGTCTTTGTTGAACAGTGTCACTTCCCTAGACTGACAGCCCTCGTGTGCAGTGTTCACACTCACACAAACACACGCACACTACTGTCTGAAGAATCTGATCGCAAGGTACCACCAAAAATTGAGATCTGATTTAGAGTTGGGCGTCACCTGTACACACTCCTGCTCTTCCAAAGCATTTCCCAACACACCATCAGCTCTTCTGAATCACCTGTCCACTAAGCCCTCATTGTCCCTCTGACCTCCCACTGTTTTCTTTGTTAACCTCTGGAAACTACACACACACACACAGATTCATCACCAGCATTTACTTTACAGGTTAAGATACTTCAGCATAGAAGCTGTAACATATTTTTGGGATTATGTGGTCAGACTGAAACTGACAGACTGGCAGGTGACTGCTGAACTATTTAAGCAGGTGTTTTCACGCTAGCTCAGTTAAGGAACCTCTGTGTGCCTACACCCCAAAGCCTTAGTGTGGGACTGTGTCAGAGTTACAGCATTACTGTTGATGACAACATGCAGTTTATGAAGTTCTGTCATGTATTCGAGATTATTGCTCACAGTCAGACTGACTCAGCAGGTTTCTAAAATGATTTTGTGTGTCTGTGTCTTGACTGTGGACAACCCCTTAGAATGAGAAGAACCTGAACAAAGGAAAAATATGGATGGTTTCTCAGCGATCCTAACACACACTTGTCTCAATCAGACCATGAGAAGCTTTTTGGAGTGAGGTGCCTTAATTTTAAGTATTTAGTAACTCAAATGAGGGGAGGTGTGTGTAACACTACATATGCATTGTTGTTTTACTACGAGCTGAATATAAAGAAATTTAATGAAATACAGTATTGAGACATAATAGCAGTTTCTTTATTTGACCTCAGATATAAAGTTTATATCATTGATCAGTTGTGTTCATTGATTACAGGAGTCTGCGAGAAATACAGAGTAATGTATTTAGGAGGAGCTGGTTTGTTGAAGGTTCTGGTCTGTTTTGAGAGTTTCATCACTATCATGAGTTTCTTCTGCTTTTCCTCTTCACGGTTCTGTTTACTCAAACTCAGGTCACTCAGGTGCTGTTCTCCACATCAGATTTGGAACCTTCAGAGGATCGGACAGACTTTGTAGGGACAAAGCAACAGTATATACTAAAATGATGTCACGACTTACTCGTTGTAACCCCGGTATTATTTAATCTTTAGCATCTCTTATAAGTTTCAAAGAGAAAACATGCAGACAAGCACTTCTTCAGTGATCAGAGTTTGGAGAGCAGAGAAACGTTGCAGACCACAAAAACATCTTGTGTTACAAACACATTTCAAACCATCACCCTTGAGAAGCTGAAAACACTAGTGTGGACTTTCATTCTTCAGGTGTCAGTCTGTGTGGATCTGATCTGCTCTCTACAGTTCTCTACGCTGGGCACCACGATCTGCATCTTTTGTGTCGATGTCTCTTTTCCTTTGAATGTCCATTACACCTTTTATTTTGTGCATTCTGTGTAGTAAATGAGATGTTTTGAAAAAAAAATCACCAATAAACAGCTGTACATACTGACACATTAGCTGTGAGTGTCAATGAATAAAGGATGAGGAGTCACACAGTAGGCAGTGCCGGAAACTCAACACCTGACAGTTACTCATTTCTATCCTAGAAACAGTCAACAGACGTGATGCTGTTTTAAATTGAATCAGTCCAAAGTGTTTTGGTGCTTTTTCACAACTGAAACGAAGCAGCAAACCAGAACTAATATTTTTAAAAGCAAAGTGAATAAAGGAGCTAAAATAAGATGCCACACATAAACAAACACTGTATCTTGCCTTTGATTTATGTTCTTATTAAAATAACTTTCTTACTTAATAATAAACTTGTGCGCATTCAGATAAATGTTACTGTTCTCTGAACTGACAGTCACATCAACACATCATTTGGTCACATCAAACGTGCGTTAGTAAAAGAGGAGGTGGATCTTCTGCCTTAGCAGGCTAGAAGTCACCAACAAATCGACATTTAAGGCACAGTAAATGCACAATAAGATCTTTGGGAATAAAAAATAGTGATGTACAGGCCAAGTATGGTGATCCATACTCAGAACTGTCCTCTGCTTTTAAGTCGTCCAGTTAGTGTACACAGTGAAGTAGTGAGCTGTGAACACACAGACACACAGTAGTGGGCAGCACTGCGGTTCCTGGGGAGCAGTTGGGGGTTAGATGTCTTGCTTAAGGGCACCTCAGTTGTTTCCTGTAAATCCCGTAAAATCGGCACTGAAAATTAAACCAGCGACCTTCTGATTACAAATCCAGCTCTCCAGTAGGCCACAACTGCCACCTAAACATAAATCATTTGCCTGTATGTCTTGTTAGAAAATAGCCCAAAGCAATCAAGAATTTACTTAAAAGAAACAAAACTAATCTGTAAAATGTAGGATATATTTTATCCGTTATTTCTGTTTTTCCAATTATTTGGTGCTCCACACTACATTCCAGTAGGGAATGCACTACTTAGGTTGATTTGCCTTCTGGTAAACAGCAGCTCTGGGTGCCTCTCAGCTCTTATTTGTGCGTCTTTGTTTCTTTCTGGCTTCCTCTCCTCCTCTTAACTCCACCCTGCTGAGAGGTGAGGGAAGGATGCAATTAGAGAATGAAGACTAAGTTCTTCAGGATGGCTTCCAGCGGTTTCCAGGTCACAGGCTGGAGGACAGAGGAGGGAGGAAACGAGGAAGCCGTCAGTGTGTTGTGTTGTTTGTGCTCTTCATCACTTGCGTGATGTAACTTGATTGTTTTCTCTCTTTTGTAAGCATAGCGTTTCTCTGTAACTTGAATTTTGAAAATTGTTAAAAATGAAGTTTAATGTTTAAACATTATTTTATTATGGGATAGGGTTAGGAATCTGCACCATAAATGTCACTTTAATAATTCTCATTTTAATGTGCACATGATAATTCACACTAGAGAAGACTATTAGTGTTAAAGTAATATTCTCATTAACATTTACTGATAGAATCATTATATCTTCCAGCAATTTCTTTAACACCGCGTCTACACCAGACACAAGTGGCACGACACAAAGACAAAACAATCCATTATAATCAGTCATGCTGTGCACACTGACAAATAAAATGTAAAATACATGAACTGTCACAATTTCAAATGTGTGTGTATAAAGAAACTATAAGTCATCTACATGAAGAAGCAAACTAATATTAAATGCACATCAGACAGACAGAAAATGAATCTTAGTTTTATATTAATAGTAATAAGTATTAAAGGAACTTAAAAATCAAGTGTGCTGTAGACAACCTTGAATCCACTGTAACTATCAAGACTTTACATGTCACAGAAACAGTTATGTAAACCATGCCCACTCCACAGATCGTACCATATATTAATAAAATATATACACAGAGGAGACATTCTCCTTTACTAATTCTGATTATTCTCAAAAGGAGAATAAACGGGTAACTGGTGAACTGTAAGATGATTGGGTTATCGGGTTACTGTGGAAACGGGTTGTCGCGCTCCAGCCCAACAGGTGGCGCAGGCGCAGCACGTCACGTAAACGGCACGCGCAGAGACGAGCTCAGCTGAACTGCGGTCAGTGTTGTTGTGCTCCTCATCACTGTGATTCGCGTTAGTCTTCTGTTCGTTGTGGTAAGTGAAGCGGTTCCTTCCTCTGGCTGTCTTGACATGATGCGTTAACATTTGAGATGTGAATGCGCGTACTGAGACTGCGGGCGACGTCCGTGCGCTGAACATTATTGTGTTTTAAAGGTCCGTCAGTATGGCGCAGGTGGACGTGTGCTGTAAATCAGTGGGAACTGATCTGTCCATGCTGGATATCGATGATCTGATCACAGAAATCTCTCAGCTGAAGAAAGAGGTGCAGTTACTGGAGGCGAAGCTCCGGGAGAGAGACCAGCGGAACGAAAAGGTTTGCCCGGCTTAAACATCCATTTAAAGCGCCAGCCCGTAACTTTATTTGGTTAAAAATGAGTCGGATCGATGTGAGACAAAACTTTACCCCGATTCTCAACGCTAAGTAATTAAAGTACGTACGTAAAAGCCCGGCTTCCTGTGACCGGTGGTGACGTCACGCCGCTAACAGAACGCGGATCCGGCTGTGACGTCACGCGTGCCTCACGTTAAGAAACAGAAACTGTCACACAAATGTGAGGATGTCATTATTTTACGTGTGGTAGATAGTAAAGATCTAAAGATCAGTAAAGATCAGTAAAGATCAGTAAAGATCTGTAAAGATCAGTAAAGATCAGTAAAGATCTGTAAAGATCTGATCCTGTTGAGGATGAAACATATACCAGATGCGTGTGGATGAGGGCAGCTGCGATGGTGTTTCTGCATCTCTTATTATTGGGAAGTTTTACCATCATTTTTCACTTTCAGGCTGTTTAACACCTTTGTGACTTTTTTCAAATTTGTACTACATCTAGCCAGTTTAAACAGCACCATAGATGAAGTACTGGAGAGAAAACTCAGATGATCTTCTGCAGTAATGTGCTAAAATGACTAGTAATGAAGTTTGTCATTGTTGTCCTAATGTATTATTCTTTAATCATCATTTAAAATGTGTGAAAGGTGTTTTAACACATTTGTGTTTGTCTAAAACATGACTCTGTAAAGCAACACTTTTGTGAAGTTGTGAAAAGTTATCCCACTAGTATAAATGGATTGTATGTTATTTCCAGGATGTGTCTGGGGTCTCTCTCTGTGGCTTCAGTGATCAAACATCTACAGAGCTTCTGGATTTCATGTGTAAAGAAGAAGAACAGCAGACATCAATGAACCTGCTGCCGTGTGGGATGGAGGTGAAAGCAGAAGTGATAGAAGCAGGAGAACAGACAGATGAAGGTCCTCTGATTTATTCAGGTCTGTATCGCTCATTAATGTTTAATAACATTTCACTGCTGTATGTTAAAGACACAATCCCTGTCATTACACTTTAGTAGTGCTCAGTGCATTTTTACTTTCATATTGATTGTAGTGATCGTGATGATTTTCTCTGTTTTTATTAGATCTGAAGAAGGTGAAGGAGGAACGTTTAGAACCAAATGAAATGGAGGAGAAATCTCATGACTTCATGAATGGAGAAGAATCTCTGAGCTGCTTGAAGAATGAGATAAATTTGTCACCAAAAACATCTCAAAGAGCAACAGCCACAGATTCTTTAACATGCACTCAGTGTGGAAAAATTTTCACTCGTAAATATGAACTTAAAAGTCACATGAGAATTCACACTGGAGAAAAACCTTACAGATGTGACCAGTGCGGAAAGATCTTCATTCGTAAATACACTCTTAATGCGCATGTTAACATTCACACTAGAGAAAATCTTCACACATGCGATCAGTGTGGAAAGAGCTTCGCTCATAAATGCGAACTTAAAAGGCACATGAGAATTCACACTGGAGAAAAGCCTTACAGATGTGACCAGTGTGGAAAGATCTTCAATCGTATGTCCAACCTTAATGTGCACATGAAAATTCACACTGGAGAAAAGCCTTACAGATGTGACCAGTGTGGAAAGATCTTTACGCATAAGCATGTCCTTATTGTGCACATGAGAATTCACACTGGAGAAAAGCCTTATAGTTGTGATCAGTGTGGAAACTCCTTCAGTCGTAAATATGACCTCCAAACTCACATGCGAATTCACACTGGAGAAAAACTTTACAGATGTGACCAGTGTGGAAAAATCTTTACTCATAAACGCGACCTTAATGTGCACATGAGAATTCACACTGGCGAAAAGCCTTATAGTTGTGATCAGTGTGGAAAGAGCTTTAGTCGTAAAAAAGACCTTAATGTGCACATGAGAATTCACACTGGAGAAAAGCCTTATAAATGTGACCAGTGTGAAAAGAGTTTTGCGCGGCCGACGAGTCTGAAAGAACATCGTCTCTATCATTCTGGAGTGAGATCCTTTCAGTGTGAACAGTGCAGTAAAACATTTGTTTCTGCTAGTAGCCTGAAGCAGCACATGAAGACTCATGCAGTGGTGAAGCCGTATGCCTGTTCCTTCTGTGGAAAGACCTTCTCACAGATCTCCCATTTTGAAAAGCATGCGAAAACACACACAAAGGTGTGAGATTTCATGTGCTTGGATTGAAATTTTTTTTTACTACATCTAGCCAGTTTAAACAGCACCATAGATTAAGTACTGGAGAGAAAGCTCAGATAAAATTACTTCTGCAGTAATTAGTAAAATTAGTAAAAAACACTAGTAAAAATAAAAACTAGTAAAATGAATAGTAATGAAGTTTGTCATTGTTGTCCTAATGTATTATTCTTTTATCATCATTTGAAAGGCGTTTTAACACATTTGTATTTGTCTAAAACTTGACTCTGTAAAGCAACACTGCAAAATTGTAAAAAGCGCTATATAAATAAACCTGTGTTTGCTGCAAAGATTCTCTGAAGCTTCAA
Organism: Chromobotia macracanthus; assembly: GCA_036877525.1. NCBI lineage: Eukaryota > Metazoa > Chordata > Actinopteri > Cypriniformes > Botiidae > Chromobotia > Chromobotia macracanthus. The sequence goes on from JAZGTH010000006.1 coordinate 704,759, forward strand.
GTAGATGTATTCAGTGATGAAAACATTCTGTTCAATGTGCTTGAATTCTCCTCCTGGCATGTGATGATTCCTCTGCACCACTGGATGGCAGCACCTCTAAACATCTGTTTTTAAGCTCCTGATGGACACTTCTGTTTGCATTGGTAAGGTGATATTAGCTATGTGTCATTATCATACTGGAGATGGAAGGTCAGTGTGACAGTATTTGTGCAGTTTGCTTTTATCTGTCTTGCATGTTTTTGATTTGGCATTATGTAAACTATTTGAGCAGAACACACTGAACTGAACACCATCCCACAATGCAATGCCCCTGACCTTTTACTTTCAGTGTGACAAATAATCCATACATACTATCAATTGTAAGGTTTTGTCCTGGATGGACCATTCTGCTAACAATGTCAAAGTCATGGGTTTTGTCGTGAGAGACTACACCTAATGATGCAATGTTGTCCTGAACACATTTGGTCACTTCAGATAAATGTGTTCTGTTTAAAACTTGTAGAAGTGGAGCATCTAATACACTGACTGCTTCTAAAGATCTGGAGGTTCAGGGCTCAGAGCTGCTGTCTGTGAGGGATTGTGTTGTTTGATTCTGTTTAATTCCAGATATTGCGACTGAGGTGTTATGAGAACTTCTAAAGTAAACTAATATCTAAACTAGTGGTGCAAGAGATTTGACTGAGTGTTGGTCAGATGTTTGATGTGACAGATGCCTGTGGTTGCTCTGCTACAGAAACCTGTTTAGGAGGTGTGACATTTCCTATAGTGCTGTGAAGCCAAACCTCCACCCTCCTGCAGTCACCTGCATCTCCTGACGGAGACTCCACACTTCACACAGCCAGCACAGGCGACAGGCCCAGCACAGGCGACAGGCCCAGCTCAGACTCACTTCAATGCAGTGAAGTTTACCAGTCAAGAGTTACTACAGAGCACTCTTTAATACTTGATTCTGATTGGCCAGTTGCAGCATTCTGAGGTCAAATGCTTTTATATAGTTGAGCACTAAACTGTATAAAAGATGTTGTATAAAAACAGGTATATACAACACTTCTGAGTGTGTTTGATAAATGTTTATGTATTTAATGACTGTAGGTTAGTTAAGCAGTTTAAAAGTTACTTTGCTAATCTGAACACCAGCAGTGATGTTCACTTCATGAGACAGTGAAGTGAGGTGTATTCAGTCAGATCTCACCAGTGCAGTAGATGCAGGAGCATGTTCTGTCACGAGAAGATCTCAAATGTTTGCTTGAGGCCACACAACCAGAGACTGCGGCATGTTAAAGTTTTGAGTTCAATCTGACATGAATGATCTGTAAGTTCATAAATGTCCTGCACAGGCTTGTTTTGTGTATTTTGTACATCCGTTACATTTAAAACTGTGTCTGGAATAAATTATGACAAGCAGGGATGTTTTAACAGACTGCCGCACAAACCGGCTTCTGCTTCTTCTCAGAAGCAGAGTAACAGTTACTGAGCAAGTTAAAGTTAGTGCAGCTGAATAATAACTTCTTGTTTAATGTCATTTAAAGGTAACAGCCTCGCTGAGGAAACTAGATGATCAACCTGCCTCACATTTACCCCAGAATGCAGTGTGATGTGTTTGATCTGCGTGACTGACTGATGGATGGCTGAGGGGACATTTTCAAAAGGCTTCAAAAGTCCTCTTCATTTTTTGGCATAAACCTTTTGAAACCTCAGAGCACTCAGAGTTTATGGTTTTTGTTTGTTGTCCTGTCATCTGTTCATGAATGACAGTGATGTTTCAGTGATGTTATGTTGTAGTGTAGCACCTAATAATTCAGTCCATTTTTAGGTGCTAGTTTTGTGAACTGCTAATGAGGAATCCGAAACGGTTTCATTTAATTGCTTGTTAGGGAGAATATATTAATATATTATGCAGATATTTATAAATATTAAATATTAAGTTAAACACTGTTCATCACTGTGTTTCAGCACTTTAAGAAATATTTTTATTATTCAGTTCTTTTTGTTGTGAAAAGAACAGGATTAATGTCCTTATTGCTTTTGTGCTGGATGAAATTGGCTCTGATTGCTGCAAAATCATTTTATAGTTCTATATAAAATCTCTATAAAATGTAAAGGTGTTTGTTTGAACACACATCACATGACCTCTGAATGTGAAGTGTGAAATGTGTGTCTGTTAATGAGTGCTAGAGCTGATTGAATGTGAAGCTCTTGAGCGATTAGACAGCTGATCTCTGCACTGCAGAACATAATCCTCGTCCCCACATGGTCACGCTTATATTTGCATGTGCTTAAAGACACATCCCACTGGGATCAGGATGGGATTGTTTTGAAAGCCGTGTTTTTAGGCACAGACCTTAAGTTTAGCTTTACTGATATATGCTCAGGTATTCTGTTGTTGGCCAATAAGGATCTGTAGGAGCCTGTAGAAACTGTAGGAACTGCAGAACTTTCTTTTTGTTGTGCAGAGTTCTGGGAATCTGTTGGGACGGACGCTATAGATTTCTGCTGAGGATGTTTCAATGTCCCAGCTGTGTGCTGAAAGCTGTGAATATGCTGTATTAGATACAGTATTAGATCAGATGCTGTGTTAGATTCAGTATTAGATCAGATGCTGTGTTAGATCCAGTATTAGATCAGATGCTGTGTTAGATTCAGTATTAGATCAGATGCTGTATTAGATCAGATGCTGTATTAGATTCAGTATTAGATTCAGTATTAGATCAGATGCTGTATTAGATTCAGTATTAGATCATAAGCTGTATTAGATCATGTTATATACGACTCAAATTCGACTGAAATGACTGTTGTATAGAGAAGATATTTACATCTACAAGTTCTGAAGAGTTACACTAACAATGTTAGTGGTATGAGGTTGCCAGGGTGTTACTGTTATTTGTAATGCTATGAATGGTTGCTGGAGCGTTACTAGGTGGTTGCTGTTGCAGGTCTCTGATATTCTGATCTTCAGACATGGATATAGTCTCTTCACACTAATTCACTAGTGTTGTTAAAAATGATCATTTTAATGTATTTTACAGACTGTAGACAGAGCGATGTAAAAACTGCAATGAAACACTTAAACTACTTACTGACACGTTTCAGCAGGATCTTGCTTCAGATTGACGTTCTAACACTGCAGCATTTCTCAACAGCAGAACTGGCTGATTATCTTGCTTAGAAGTGTTCTGTCATTTTGTGTCTGACTCTATCTGATGCTTCTCAGATGGGGTGACCATTGTTCACAGACATCACAAATGTACAAATGTCTTGTGTCGGATCAGAAGTGATGGCAGACGAGTCTCCAGACTTTAAAAACATCTCTAACCAGAACTCAAAGTGCTGTTTAATGTGTGCATGAAAAACACAGTTCTCCTGCTCTTCTTAAGAACTTGGGTCAACCGTGGCGGAACAGAGCAACATTAGACAGATTTTCCACTCTGCTGGCCCTCTTATGTCATATATCAGTACAGTGTCTATTGTTTGTTGGCTTAGTGAACCAACATATTGTTCCTTTTAAAGACGCTGCTCATATTTGGCCGTGTTTATTTCTGCTGTTCTGAGCAAGAGTCTGATGTTTGTTCTTGTGTGGACCTTGAATGATGACACCAGGCATGTTAAGGACCTTCAACAGACGGCTGGAGGCAACAACATAAGCCTGAAATTGTTCACAGATTTAGCATTACCACTGCAGAAACAGCATTTTCTGAGGTGTGTTTGTGTGTGTTCCTAGAGTCTTTATTGTTCCCATGTGCCAGCTATTAAAGATCTCTGTTGCCCTTTAGCTGAAGGCACATTATTGAGTTGATAATAAGGAACATCAGTCGTGTCTGTCTAAAATGGCTCTTCTCTCTGAAATGCTTTTTGCTTTATTAATATTGAATCATTATCGTATAGAATGATGACATTGAGAGCTCTTGTACAAAATCTGATTCTGTCCAGAACAGCAGGAAGAGAAAGCTCAGTCTGACCTGTGATTAGCTGCATCTCTGATGACCTCCAGAGACCTTTGACCCTCATGACAACTGTAATGATGTCATCAGATTGGGTTTCATATGTAACGTCTCTGTTCAGCCCTGAGCTGTGATGTCAACCGTCAGCTCAAATTAACTCACTATTTTTAAACTGGTAACAGCTGAGAACCTGGAGGTGAAGGCCAGGCATGACAAACAAGTCATGCGGGAAATATCTGGATGACATTGTAATCCATCGTTTGATCATGTACAGTATTTATAACTAACACGGTACAGCTGTCTGTAATATTAGAAACCTGATGTTTCTATTCATCTGAATGATGTTGTACTTGCTTGTCCAGAAGTCACTGGAACATCTGACTGGGGTGGAAGTGGTTTCCAGCCATCGGTCTGAAGTTGCTCAGGTGTTCTGAGTCTGCTGCTGGTTGCTGGGGTGTTTTGGGTCAAAGGTCACAAGAGTTCACCCTTGTGTCTCTGAGACTGATAGGAGCACAAGTTTGATTCGTGGCTCATTCATGTATGTAGTTGAAATGGTACTGGATGAGATTAACTGTAAGATCACTAACATTAAACATGAGCACCAGTAATAGTGATGTTTGTTTACATTTACATTTATGCATTTGGCAGACCAAAGCAACTTACAGTGCATTAAGTTATACATTTTTGTCACTACATGTGCTCCCTGGGAATCGAACCCACAACCTCTTGCGCTGCTAACGTGGTCTAGCACTGGAGAATGTTTTAAAAGTTTTGTTTTTCCTGTTTGTTTTTGTTTTTTCTTAAATAATGAATGCATATATTTCTAATAGAAAATTTTTCATTTTTCAAAAGTTTTCATTTTCAGAGAGCCAATGCAGTGTGCGATCTTTTAAAGACTCTTTTTAATACTCTTTAAGTGTTGTAAAGTTCACTTTATTTGTGCTTCTGGATGTTTTTCTGTAGCGGATGTATATGTACACTTCCTCCATGGTGGAATTTTCTAGCCCAGTTGCTTCTAATGTCTCACAGACCCTGATGTTTTGTGCCCCCAGCAAATGTTTACAATCAGTGGAACTTCCTGAGCGAGATGATCTGTGTACCTGATGGCGTGGAGAGATCCTTCCTGCAACCATACGCACCACAGGTGAATAACTTGAATTATATACTACACAGATGAAACTGGAGAACTTCACCCCTGAGCAATTCATTTAGTGTTTTGTACCTATAAACATCTCATAAATTATTTCTTCATAAGTTATGACTGAATGACGGGACCAAAATCTGTTGAGCAATTTCTGCTAAACACCACCCAAATACCACCCAAACAAATTTGGGGAAATTTGTGACCCAAACAAATAGTTTACAGTGTACAGGAGCACTGCTGGTGTTTTGGGTAGCCCTCCTCTCTAAAGCCATCTCTTTGACCACAGCGATCCAGGATGTGTTATAATGCAGCTCTCTCGCTGTAGTTCAGGTTTAGCAGACGTTGGTTGGGCTTCTGTTATCAGTGGATGTGTGAAATTTCTCTCAGCAGCTTTAAGTAGAGTGTGAGGGCTGACGGAGGGGTGTGAAGTCCCTTCTGGGGCCGAACACCTTCTTTATGACAGACAGAAGCTGAGAAACAGCAGGGGTGACTCGGCTTTCTCAAACTTCACCGTCGTTACATTGTTTCCTGGCATGAGAATCAGAGGGTTTAACTGCAGGAAACAAAGAGCAACACTACACACACAGAGAGAGAGAGATACTGTAATCGTCAAACAGGACCTCAGTCAGAGAGCTTCAGTGGTAAATAGCTGATTTTATTTCAGTTGTATTGTGTCTGGAAATGAGACCTCATACATTCTGTATTTGAAAACATGTTTGATCTTTAGTTTTTGACATCCATAATGACAAGAGTAATATGAATATCTCTGTTGTTTCTGTTTTTGAGACAAAATTTCATTCACTGAGAGAAAATAGAGATGTTTAGTCAAAAGAACTAATAAACAACTACAAGAAATCTCACAAGTATGAGTCAAATCTGCAATAGAGAGTTTCAATGTGATCATGTCTCATCAAACTCTGTCCTAGAAGAAACGTTTAGGAGTGCAGATGAACTGAATGCTAACAGATATGAAAGCAACAATACTCAAACTATGACTCTATGAAGTCTTTAAAAACTACAGTGTCCTGATCGTCTGAAGCCTGTTGGGCATGTTTCTTGATTTTAGTTGAGCTGGTTTTGTAAGTGACTCAGACATGTTGAACTGTATCTCTCTTGACTTTTACAGAGCACTAGATGGTCTGCATCAGCGCCTGATTGGTTGGTGACAGTTATATTGGAGTGACTTCAAGGTTTACAGGCAGAAGGGATCTGTATGGAATGTTGTATGCTCTTTGGTTAGTTTATGTTGAGTAAGAGACAGGAGACAGATGGCGTTTTAATCTGTCTCACTGTAAAACCAATCCAAGATCTGATTCCCAGAGAGTCCAGGACGAATGTTCCTCAAGTGTTTAAACAATGTTGACAACTCTCATGTGTTGTAGATGTCCTGCGTTTGGAGGACAGGAAGAGCTTCAGCTTTATCTGAGCAGGTAGAAGCAACAGTGCAGTTTCCTCCAGACCTCCAGCTGATATGGAAAAGATTTTCTAACACACACACAGGTAACAGCTTGTTTGTGTCCAGCATCTGTACTTCTCATCTATCTGTCTGTCTGGCTTTCAGTAAACTCATTTTATAAATGTGTTTAATAGAAATACTATGTGGTTTTAAACTTGCCAACTAGTCTAACGGGTTCATGAAATCTCATCTTTCTGTTCTGTGTTAACTGTAAGTTAAGTTGCTTAGAAATCTAATCATGTGTGAGGCTTTTATGCTCTCTTTTATTTCTCTCTCTCTCTCTCCCTCTATCTCTCTTGCTAGGTGATCAGTAGTTCTCAGAGAACCACAGGCACAATCTGATGGGTTCTAAAGCACTGACTGAGAATACTGTGAGATGCACGCAGCCTTTCAGGTTGTTTAGTACATAAAATAAATTGCAGAGTTTACTGACTAAACACACATCAAGGTAAACAGAAAATACAGTATAGAGTTACAGTATGTAAGAGACATTTCTGTTTCGGTTTGTTTTTCCTCTTTGTCTTCAAGAGTACACCATACTTACTGTCTGCAGTATATACTTTCTGTATGAAACACTCTGATGTCTCTGTAGTATAGAATACTGTATCCCACAACACAATCCGCTTGACTTAAGATTACATTTTCTGTGAACTGAATGACCTGAAAGTACAGTATCAGAGTTTTTACTTAAAATTGGATTAAAAAATGCAAGATAACCCTGTTGAGATGACACACAGAACTACATCTGCGCAGGGATGCTTGTGAGTATCACAATGAGTATGCCCACCCTCTCAGATCTGTTGTTAGATCACACACATCTGATTTTGCTGTTTAATTTGCTCTGAGACATGTTCCATGTACTGACAAAATCTACTAATAAATGTTACATTTGTCATTTTTCTTTAGTCAGTGTTTTATTTCTCATTGGTCTAAATCAATCACAGTGAAGTTGCTACATCCAGTTTCTCTGTCAGTCTGGGCCATTTCATCTCAGCATTGCTTCTGTTTCATCTGTTTCAGACGGTTGCAGCAGCTCAGCCTCTCCAGAGTTCACAACTCAACAAGCCAACACTGCAGGGAAAAGAAAGTATCATGGATGGAGGCTCTCCCTGCTGCCAGCTTCCTGCCCAGAGAGGAAGCTGAGCCTCTGCAGTTCTCATCATGCTGTGATAATGAGATGAGCAGAGCATGTTGAACACACGCG